>CABHPH010147875.1:0-31297 GCA_902168325.1 Peromyscus nudipes | reverse complement strand
ATTGGTCGGGAATCAACTGGGGCGTGATGAATGGAGGTGAATAACCGCCGAGCAACCGGAATCGTCCGACTCACGTCATTAATTAGCCACTAATTTCAGAGTTGTCTCGGATGGTTGATGGCCGGAAAGCCACGTGCCAATTGACCAAGGGTGGCAAGATTAGAAAGATGTAGATATCCAGGACACAGCCCGGGTATGTGATCGCCCACACAACTGTGGTCTGCAAGAGAAAAGCCAGTCTCCTACAAAGTGAAACCAGGCTCTCTGTCCTCACTCATCACGTATGTACCTTAAGTGAACTTAAGTGTAAAATTTTATGAATACTAACAACACCTACCAGGATTGCACAGAGCATATAATTTATGGGGGAATGCAGCATGGGGAATTCTGAGGGTGGTTTTTCATTTTGTTTTCTTTTTTTGTTGTCATTGTTTTTCTTGTTTTGAACTGCGGTGTAGTCTAGCCTAGATTGGTCCCAACTTTGCAGTGTATTTGAGGCTAGCTTTGAACTCCTGATCCTCCCAAGAGCTTGTACAGGCACGCGTCGCCATTTCAGGTTTGAATTTTGATTTGGAGAGGCTGATTTAGAATTTAGAATCTTAACTTTTCTGTCTTGCAAGTTACAAACTTGACTTCTAGATGGAACTGATTTTATTAAAAGATTTCAAAATTTTAATTCCAGAAAGTTATTTCAGGCAAGGCAAATGAATGTCTATAATTAAAGACTGAACTACTTCCAAGAAGCAGGCTGAAAATGTTCCATGCTGGTAAGTCATTAGAAATAGTTTCATTTGCCAAAAAGCCAGGAGGTGGTGGTGCACACCTTAATCCCAGCACTCAGGAGGCCGAGGCAGGCAGATCCCTGAGTTAGAGGCCATAGAGTGACTAGTTAGTTAGGTCTACAGAGTGACTTCTAGGATAGCCAGGGCTACACAGAGGAACCCTGTCTCCAAAAACCAAATGTGTGTGTGCGTGTGTATAAATATACATGTATATATATTTTTTATTTCCTGAGAAAGACTACTCCCACCTCCTTCCATTCCGCTTGCTGAAGTCACAGAGAGAGGAATTCCTCATTGCCCTGGCCTTCGAATTGCTGCAAGTGTGGAGCGTGAGGTGAAGGTACACACCTGTAATCCCATCACTTAGAGGTGGAGATGGGAGGATTTGGAGTTGGAGGCAAACTGGGGCTACATAACAAGATACTATATCAAAATAAATAAGTAGAAGTGTTCACAGCCCAGTGAAGGAGACAGAGTATGAAAAGAGATATCCTGGGCCTGTAGGGTAGGGTACAAAGTAACCACTGTTTACGGAGGGTGTTACTGCTTACCTAGCAAGCAGGAGGCTTGAGTTCAGTTCCGGCACACACACACACACACACACACACACACACACACACTGGAGAGAGAGAGAGAGAGAGAGAGAGAGAGAGAGAGAGAGAGAATAGTGTTGATGTTGATGTTTCTGAAGAATATAGACCATCATTATAAACTTCAGCATTTGCTGAAAATAATTTATAATAAGACATGCTGTGCTGGCCAGGAACTTGCTGTGTAGACCAAGCTATCTGACTAGCCCAGTGGGACACACACTGCCACATACACATATGTGCACCTAGAAGTGACACTCTGTGCTGCAATGACTTCCTCCACGGCTGGGGACACATGGCTAGGGAAGTGGACCCAGGACATGTTGTGACCAGTCCAACTTCAGGAGATTCTACTCGGCCTGACTTCCAACTGCTGAGGTAACGGGTGTTTGCTACAACTGGGCATTTTGTTTTGAAACAACCTCAGACTACCAAATTGTAGGGTTACAGGATGAACCACCATGCATAGTTTTTGTGTGTGTCTGTGTTTTTGATACAAGGTCTTACTATGTAGCCTGGATACCCTGGGATTTAACTATGTTAACCAGGCTGACCTCAAACTTGTAGCTATCCTCCTGCCTCTGCCCCAGGAAGATTATCCTTGATTTTTATATCCTTAGCACCTAAAACAAATATTATTGAATAATTGAATGAATATAAATGAATGCATGAACTTTAAAAAATCCATTCCTACAAGCTGGGTATGGTAGTGCATGCCTGTAATTCCAGCACTTGGGAGGTGGAGGCGGGAGAATCCAAAGTGTTTCAAAGGTTACAAAGTGGGCGAAGTGGCCATTTCAAAGTTACTTTCCTTGTAGAAGTGGAGACAGAGACAGTTTGGGGTTTGGTGGGGCAAGCCTTTAGCAGAGAGACTGTTTTGATTGTTTGCTGCAGCCTAGTGCAACGGCCTTGTCTAAAATAAGGGTCTTCCGTAAATTCTCTTCAACATCGTGCTTGTACCTTCTTTTCTGTATTTCAAATACAGTTCTCCTAAATTCTGTCTGACTCCCTAGCTCAAATCCTACTCCTTCTCTGCTAGGAACAAGCATTTTTCATTGTTCTCTTGTGGCCCTGTGTCTTCCACCTCCGTTAGAGCATTTGAACAAAGGAGACGTTTGTAACGAGGTCTTGTATACATTGTAAAAAGCTGTGTGCTCCGTGGCTTCTGCTGGCCTGAAAAGAAAACACTTCCAGAAATCCGGGGAAATTGAAATGGGAGTTGGAAATGTCTGTGTGCTCTGTTTACTTTAGAAGACATTTAACTCGTTAAATCCACATTCTGATGGTTGATGAGTCGCCTCAGGACAGAGTGACTGCTGGCTGCCGCCAAACGAGCATTGGAGTTTAATCCCAGCGTGGAGAGAACTGACTTCTACAGGTTTCTTCTCTGACCTCTAACCTACCTATACATATTAAATATAATAAAAAAAATTTTTCATTGACAATCTTTAAATTGTCTGAAGAGTCCATCAGAGGGAGGGGAAATATGAAAGCTCATTGCAAGAAGGTCTCAAGTTCTGCTAAGGAATGATACTTAATTTCTAGGTGTTGCAAACAGATATTCTTGACATCCCACAAAGAATCACACAAACAAAAGGAAAGAATGAGCAGGAGGTTCACTTTGTTTTCTTTTGTTTTTTGGGTTTTTTTTGTTTTTTTTGTTTTGTTTTGTTTTTTGTTTTTTTTTAGAAACAATGTCTTACTCTCTAGCTCTGGCTGCCTGGAACTCACTATGTAGCTAAACTAGCAGAGATAACCTGCAGCTGCCTTTCAAGGGCTGTGATTAAAGGCGGACTCCAGCAACCCCAGCCTCACGTGGTTTTTATTTGCATGCAGGTTATGATGTTGTTTCCTCATTGACGGGGGTCTGACCTCACACTCTTTCATGATTGGCTAGTTTTTCAAAAATGTGAATAAAGGAGGTAAAGAAAAAGGGGAAGGGGTTGGCTGCCCTAGGCCATCACCCTGTGTGTGTGTGTGTGTGTAAACAAATATTTTACAGGGAGGCGGGGTGGAGGATTAAATATTTGCATCAAAGTTTTGCAAGGTGGGGAAGATTAAAAGATTTGAATTCCTTTCGTAAAAGTTTTACAAGGTGGAGAAGGCTTACGGAATGAGCAATTAGAATATCGTGGAGCAAGCTACGCTTGAGAGGAAAAAGAATTTCCTTACATAGACCACAGTCAAAATGAAAAGATGAAAGAAAAGAAACTTGAGGTTGAATGGTAAATACCTCTTTAAAATTATTTTTATTTTTGAGACAATCTCATGAAGCTGAGATGACGTTGGTCCCCTGAGTTTCGAGCTTCTACTTCCCAAGAATGGGGATTACAGGGATTGGCTACATTGTGACTTAGAGGCCGTCTGGGTTACAAGAGCAGGTCTCAAAAACCAGACAAATTTATCAACCCTGTTACAGTGTGACAGGACTTTTCCTGAGAGACACAACACATACAGGACTACTCAGCCCAGACAGGGATCCCAGGACAGACCAAGGAGGGATACCACCAAAGTCCAACGTAGTGAATCAATTTTATTGGGGTCACTCAGAGGACCAGATGAGAAGGGACTCCTGCACATCAAGGGCTCCCTCCCAGACCCCAGATTAGGCACAAACCACACCCGAACACCTGTTTTCACAGAGAGCTCCTTTATTAAGCAGGGAAGAAAAGTTAAAGGGGCTGCTTTCTGACTCTGGCAGAAAAAGAGCAGCAAATGACCTACAGGTGTAATTTTTAAGCAGAGAAAAGGGGGAGGTCTGTGTTAGCATGTGCTAGGATGTAGTGGTAGAGGAGATAGGGGACAAGGGAAAGGGGGCAGGGGTATTTGTCCTGGTGGGACAAAGGACTGCCTCTGGTAGAGAGGAGACAGATGTGGCGATCTATAAAGGTAAAATGGGAAACCCTGTGTTAGGATGGGGTGTTTAATTTTGATTGGACATGTTAATTAGGTGAGCCAAAGGAGCTTGTGATAGCTGGACTTCAATACTTTGATAGCTGGACCTTAGTGGTCCGCCTCAAGAGGAGGAAGTGGCCAAATAAGGGAATAGACTTTGGTGGCTAGCTTTAGGAATGTAATCTAGCCGGCAGTAGTGGCGGCGGCGGCGGCGGCGGCGGCGGCGGTGGCGGTGGAGCCCAGTACTCGGGAGGCAGAACCAGGCGGATCTCTGTGAGTTCGAGGCCAGCCTGGTCTCCAAAGAGAGTTCCAGGAAAGGCGCAAAGCTACACAGAAACTCTGTCTCCTAAAAACCAAAAAAAAAAAAAAAAAAAAGGGAATGTAATCTAATGGTTTTTAGTAAGGCAACGGGGAGGAGAGAGGAAAGTCCTGCCAGGGCTACATGCTGGAGTGGGCTAGTATCCCTTCAAGATGTGACTCAGAGACAGCTGATCACCAAGACCCAGCCCAACATGGGTGACAACTCACAAAAGCTGGGACCCCAGAGCACACTGCAGAGCCTGCAGGCAGCTCAACAGGTTGGAGAGTGTCCTTTCTAGGTTGCCATAGCTGGGCTAAACCTCTTCCAGGCAGCTCAGCTGGTTTCTGCTTCTTCCAGACAGCTGATCTGGTCTCAGTCTCCTTGGCAGCTGAGTTTCTATTGCTTACTCTGGCAGAGAGGGGCTTACTGAATCTGATCAGTTTCAGGGACTTCCTGAAGCTGTTTTGAATTGTTTCCCTTTCTGTTTAAAGAGCTTCTTGCAGAATGGAATATTTTAATCCTTGGAGGAAACCAAGAATTTATTTAATATGAAACATGAAATAAAACCAGAGGCTGAGGAGGCTGGCTCATAATGAGCAAGGACCTGATGGAGAACATCAGCCATGCACAAAATATCTCTTTTTAGAACTAAATAATACACCACCAGTTTTAAGAAATTCCCGTACAGGAATGGGGCTGTCCCTAGTAGGACAATTGTTTAGGAAGAGCAAGCCTTGAACTTGATCCTCAACCCTGAGGGGGGAAAAGCCACATACAAAGCTAAAATGTTGGCCAGGCATGTTGACACACACCATTAATCCCAGCACTTGGGAGGCAGAGGCAGGTGGATCTCTCTGAGTTTGAGGCCAGCCTAGTCTACAAAGCAAGTTCCAGGACAGCGGGGGAGGGGGGGCGTTACACAGAGAAACCCAGTCTCAAAAAACCAAAAGAAAAAAAAGACAGATAAAATGTTTCATATTAAATTAATTTAAAATCCAAAAGGATTACTACAGTGGTGAACAATATTATAGCAGAGAGAGCCTGGGACCCTATGACCTGCAAGCTATTCAAGTTAGGCAAAATGGCTTGACTTCAGAGAGAAGAATGAACAAGATGAAGAAGAAGCAAGCTTGGGGAGGGGGAACGGAAGGGTGGTGTGATTGAAGGGTAAAAAGTCTGCCCACTTCTTGGTTTGAGAAGCTATCAACACCCACCAATCCCTGAGCTCGAAATCCCACCAATTCCCACTCCAGAAGTCTCCACCCTAGAAAGCTCCACATGTCCCTAACTCCCCAAGGAACTCTATATAAAGCCAGCATTCCTGAATTTGCAATTGAATCTCACCAAGAAAGACAGATCCCCTCGTAGATATTCTCAGAAAACGGAGAGTGAAAAAGTTTTCTCACAACAGAGTCAAGTAGAACTAAGAAGCTAGGGTAATAGCAAATCAAAACCCTTCCCAAGTGGTGAGTGTCAGTGCACGCCTTTACTCTCAGCACTGGAGAGGAAGAGGCGGGCAGATCTCTGTGTGTTCAAGACCAGCTTCATCTACATAATGAGTTCCAAGACAGCCAGGGTTTTCTAGTGAGACCATCTGAAAACAAAACCTTTCCCACACACGCACTAAAATGCCTAGTGGGCATGGCAGCCTGCCAGTAATCCCAGCACACTGGAGGCTGAGAGACCGAATCTGTGGCGCAAACTGGCTGATGAGGAGAGCCTAGGGTAGCCAAGTCTTCAAGCTCTGTGTTCAAGTGAGAGGCTGTGCTTCAATAAATAAGTTGGTGAGTGAGTAAGACATCAACCTCTGGCCTCCACATGCAAATACACACACACACACACACACACACACACACACACACACAGGCGTGTATACACGCCAAAAAGAAAAAGAAAAGAAAGAAGGTGGGTAAAGGAAAGCCTTCCTTTGGAGGTAAGGTGCAACCCTATTTGGGTTTCATTTCAGCACCTAGGATTAAACATATTTTTTCACACACACACTCTCTTTCAAGGTTTTGGGGGGTTTTGTTTGGTTGTTTGTTTTGTTTTGTTTTTTGTTTTTGTCTTGTTTGTTGGATACATTTTCATTTTTGAAAAGAGTCTAGTATACCCCAGGCTGACCTGAAAGTCACTAGTAACTTAGAATGGCTTTGAACTTTTGCGTTTTGTTTGCCTTATTTTCTCACTGCCTAGCACTCGCTGGCCCAGAACTCACCAAGCAGACCAGACTGGCCTCAGACTCACCAGGATCTACCTGCCTCAGCCTCCTACGTGCTAGGACTAAAGGTGTGCACCACTACACCCAGCAAGGATGGCTTTGAACTCTGGAATGTCTTGATTCCCTTCCCAAGTGCTGTAATTACATGTGTGCACCACCACACTCAACTGTTTCTGTTGTTGTTTGTTTATTTCTTGAAACCAAGTATTGCCTGGTAGTCCAGTCTGTCTGTAATTAAAGGTTCTCCTTCAACTTCTCAGGTTCTGGACATTTACCCTAGTGCCCAGTGTTCAGCTGGCATCTCCAGCTCGCCCATTCCAAACCCCACCTCTCTCAGAAAGACCACCAAAAGTCCAGGCTCCTGCCCCGAAGCTGCTACCTGCTCAAGGCCAGCCTACAGAGTAATTAAGCCCCCTCCAGGCCATGTGATTTCTCCTGTTTCCTTTCCCGCACCTCACCTCTAGGGGATGGAAAGTCACCTGAGAGTGCTTGGCCCAAGAAACCTGGTCTTTTTAATTCGGCTTGATCTGGCTTACTGCTTCAGTGGAGACACCTGATACCGGGGTACAAAAACCTATCACCCAGCTTCAGTGCTAGGTTGGTTTTTTTTGTTTTGTTTTTACTTTTGTTTTTTTGACACAAGGTCTCATGTAGCCCAGGCTGGCCTTAAACTTGTAATGTAACCAAAGCTGGTCTTGAATTTCTCTCTTTCTGCTTCCATCTCCCAGGGCCAGGATTAGAGGCACGCATCATCACACCTGGCCAGGGATACCATTTCACATTTATGGGGAACATAATCATTCCACTTCTCAAAGGTTTTCCCATTTCGGTTTAGTCGCTAACGTTGCTACTTAAACACAGGGGCTGGAGACACGGCTCAGCAGTTAAGAACCCCTGGCTTTGGTTCCCAGAAAGCACCCATATGGAGACTCATAACTGTCCTTAACTCCACTTCCAGGGTACCTGCAGCCCTCTTCTGTCCTCTGAGGGCACCTGGTATACATTTGGTGCACATACATGGCACACAGATAATATATCGATATACATAAAAAAATTTTTTTTGAAGATTTATTTATTATGTATACAGTGTTCTGGTTGCATGGATCCCTGCAGGCCAGAAGAGGGCGCCAGATCTCATTACAGATGGTTGTGAGCCACCATATGGGTGCTGGGAATTGAACTCAGTACCTCTGGAAGAACAGCCAGTGTTCTTAACCTCTGAGCCATCTCTCCAGCCCCACATAAAAATTTCTTAAAAAAAAACTTTAAAATTAAAATGAGCAAGCAAGTGAACAAAATGAAAACTGGAATATCAACAGCATGCTATATAGCACATTTCCAAAAACTTGAATACATTATTTCCTTTGATCCTTACAATGATACTGGAATAAATTATTGTCACTATTTTATCTTTTTATAAAAAAAGATTTATTTTACTTTTAATTATATGGCTATACATTTGTGTGTGGATATGTGAGTGCAGGTATTCTCAGAGGCCAGAAGAGGGTATTGGTTACAGATGGTTGGGATCGGCCCTTTGAGGGTGCTAGGAATGAAACTCAGGTCCTCTGCAAGAGCAGTTTGCCCTCTTAACCCCTGAGCCATCTCTCCAGCCCCCTGTTACTGTTACTGTATGTTTGTGTGTGGGCTCCCATGCTCTGGCACACGTGAGGAAGTCAGAGGACAATTTCGTGGAGTCTGTTCTTCCACATTGTGTCGTGCCCAGGATTATGAACTCAGTTTCCTAGACGTGCATCATTGGGCTGCCAGAGCCCTTACCTGCTAAGCCATTTCCCCAGCCCCACTGTCACTAGTTTACATTGAGACAATGAAAGGGGAAAGCTGGGAGGAGAATTGTCTGCCAGGTAGTGGTAGGGTCTTATTTTCCTTTCACTCCTGCTGCAGAAACTGAACAAAGTTCCAGGCAGAACTGTAAGATTCACAAAGCATTCCCGAAGCATGATGGTTTACTAAAAGCATTTCCTTGGAATACATCTGAGCTACACATTTTCCCCCTTTCTCATCTTGCCATGCTGGCTTCTAACTCAGACCCAGCACATGCCAAGGAAATACATGCCAAGGAAATGCTCCACCACTGTGCTAAATCTCCAGGTCCCCAACAGACATTCGCTAACTATACACTTCAGAAGCCTCCACTAAGACAGTAATCAAATGGATATACACAAATGAATAAGTGCTTCCTCTAGGGAGAAATGGCACCCCTGAAAGGTTTTGTTTTGTTTTGTTTAGCTGAGCCTGTCTATGTAGCCCAGGCTGGCCCGGGGACTCTCAAAGATCTTGCTTCAGCCTCCTGAATCCTGAGACTACAGGGATAGACCAGCACACCCTTCTTCCTGAACAGTTTGCAAACAAGTTAATATAAATGTATTGGATGGATAGGAATATCGGGGCTGGAGAGATGGTTTAACCATTAGGAGCAGTGGCTGCTCTTCCAGAAGACCCCGGTTCAATTCCCAGCACCCACATGGCAGCTCATAACTGTCTGTAACTCCAGTTCCAAGGGATCCCTCATACAGGCATACGTGCAGGCAAAACACCAATGACATAAAACAAAAATAAGTTATAAAAGAAAGAGAAAGAATGAAGAGTAATATAAACTGATTGATGTTGTTGGATCAACATTGTTTTAGACCAATGTTCTGCTCGTTCCTAAGAGATCAAGCTCAGAATCCAAATGCAGTCGCCCACATCAAAGTTCCACATTCAACAAGGAACTAAATTGTTATCTGGCCTTTGAGGAAATCAGGAGAGAGTTCGAGAGGTAACAGCCTGGGTTTCACCAGGAGGCTGATCAAAGTCAGAATGATAATGAATGGTCCTGTGCCCTAATCCTCCATTAATGATTTACCAAGCTAGGCTTGGCAGCACATGCCTTTAGTCCAGGCACTCAGGAGCCACAGGCTTAGATTTCTGTGAGTTTGAGGCAAGCCTGGTCTACATAGCAAGTTCCTGGCAGCCAGAGCTATTGAGACCTTGTCTCAAAAACCAAACCACCCAAATTATTTCTAAATAAGTTGATGCTAACTGAGCAGTTATTTCCTTTTGTTTCTTTCCTGCTGGATAAGGGAAGGGACGTTGGAGCAAACTCATCTGCTTTTTGCTGGTTTTGTATCAGTGTTGACTGTGAAACCATCTTGCTCCCCATGACTCATATCTGAACACTTCTTTCTGGCTGGTTGAGTGAACAAAACCTAATAGCTTTCCCCTTGACATCGCATAACTTAATTTACTCTCCTATTATTTTAAGAAACTCAAGGCTAAGGCTGGGCCTGGGCTTGAAAACCTCGGAAGGCGGAGGCATGGTGATCCTCTCTGTGAGGTTCAAGGCCAGCCTGTGCAGCTTCCTGGAACAAAGGCACAAAAGAAAAGGTAAAAGAAGGTTAGGGGGGGCTGGAGAGATGGCTCAGAGGTTAAGAGCACTGACTGTTCTTCCAGAGGTCCTGAGTTCAATTCCCAGCAACCACATGGTGGCTCACAACCATCTGTAATGAGATCTGGCACCCTCTTCTGTATACATAATAAATAAATAAATCTTTTAATTAAAAAAAAAAAAAGAAGGTTAGGGCTGTAGCCCAGTGGAGAAGAACTAATGAACTCATTATCTAGGACGTGTGGGACTCTAGGTTCAATCCTCAGCACTGAGGGGTTGGGACTGGGGGAAGAAGAGGGGAGGAGAGAGAAGAGAAAACCCTGGTGCTGATCTCACCAAGTTTCTAGATGTGCCAATCCACAGGGTGATGTTTAATTCATTAATCAGTCACTTGTATTCAAATTCCAATGGCAGCCCTCTTAATGTCACTTACAACACCGGGGATGGGGATAAGTTGTTTTTTTTCTTTTTTTTTTTTTTTTCTTTTTTTTTTTTTTTTTTTTGAGATAGGGTTTCTCTGTGTAGCTTTGGCACCTTTCCTGGAACTCGCTCTGTTGCCCAGGCTGGCCTCGAACTCACAGAGATCCGCCTGCCTCTGCCTCCCAAGTGCTGGGATTAAAGGCGTGCGCCACTACCACCGCCGCCGCCCGGCCCGGTAAGTTTTGTTTTTAAAGCCATGAAAATTCAGAGGATTAAAACTACAATGGAAGCACATTTTTGGTTGATGATCTCAATTTATTTGAAATCCAAAAACAAAGTCATATGGAAGCCACGCATGGAGGTATGTGCCAGTCGCCCTGGGTGTGCAAGAGGTTGAGGCAGGAGAAAAACTTGAGGCCACAGGTTCTAGGTCAACAAGGACCACATAGGGACATGAAAGAGCTAGGGAGGGAGGGAGGGAGGGAGTAAAGGAAGGATGGATGGACGGAGGGGTGGAGGGACAGAGGGACAGAGGGAGAAACAGAGAGAGGGATGGAGGAAGGGAGGGGTGGAGGGTGCGAGCATAAATAAGGACTAAAGAAATGTCTCAGTGACAGAGCGCATGGCTAGGTCAGTCACTAACATCCCCCAAACAAACAAGAAATTAGGATGGCAAACTGTTGGCCTAGCATGATGACACTGGCCTATAATCCTAGCTCCCAGTCCTTAGCACAGCTGACACCATGGTGGTGGCACCATACTGACCTTTAAACCCAGCACCTAGGCCCCAACACCTGTCAACATGGGAACAAAGACCTAATCCATCAAAGACCTAGTCCATAGTTCCAGGATCCAGGAAGGTCCATAAATGTACTAACCTTGCTTTTTGGCGTCCCGTCTGTGGTTCTGCTTCTTTTTTTTTTTTTTTTTTAAAGATTTATTTATTATGTATACAGTGTGCCTACATACATGCCTGCATGCCAGAAGAGGGCACCAGATCAAATTATAGATGGTTGTGAGCCACCATGTGGTTGCTGGGAATTGAACTCAGGACCTCTGGAAGAACAACCAGTGCTTTTAACCTCTGAGCCATCTCTCCAGCCCGGTTCTGCTTCTTACTAACTATTCTTGCCAACTGAAGTGTGTCAACTAGGATTGTGTGTGTGTGTGTGTGTGTGTGTGTGTGTGTGTGTGTGTGTGCGCGTGCGCGCGCGCGCACACACGCGCGCGCAGTGTTAAGAGTTTATATTCAGCGTTTTTTGTTTTCTGTTTGTTTGTTTGGTTGGTTGGTTTGGGTTTTGGTTTTGTTTTGAGACAGGGTTTCTCTGTGTAACAGTGCTGGCTGTCCTGGAACTCACTTTGTAGATCAGGCTGGTGTTGAACTCATAGAAATCTGCTTGCCTCTGCCTCCTGAGTGACGGGATTAAAGGTGTGCAGCACGACCATCCAGCTATATTCAGCTTTAAGAATATCCATGTGTGTTCTTGACAGAGTTACCATGCAACATTAGTCCTTAGAAGGTGAAGGTAGGAAGATTAAGAGTTAAATATTCCTAGCTGGGCGGTAGTGGCACACGCCTTTAATCCCAGCACTTGGGAGGCAGAGGCAGGCGGATCTCTGAGTTCGAGGCCTGCCTAGGCTACAGAGTGAGCTCCAGGGAAGGCACAAAGCTACACAGAGAAATCCTGTGGGGGGGGGGGGGGAGTTAAATATTCCTTGATTACATAACAAAGTCCAGCCTGTACTATAAGAGACACCCCCCCAACCTTAAAAAAGAGAGAGAAAAGGTGGGGGGAACATCTGGGGAGAAGGGCTAGAGAGATGGCTCAATGGTTGAGAACACCACTGCTCTTCCAGAGGACCTGGGTCCAGGTCCCGGCACAAATGAGGTTGTTCATACCTGTCAGTAACTCCAGTTCCAGGGAATCCAACACTTTCTTCTGGCTTCTACAGGGGTCCAACACTTTCTTCTGGCTTCTACAGGCACCAGGCATGAATATGGTAAAATATATACGTGCAGCCAAAACACCCATACACATAATAAAATAAAATAAAAAACTTTGAGCGTGCAGGGGGCTGGGGGAGGGAGAGTATACATTAGCAGGTTGGCTCAGTGGTCAAGGTGCTCATGGGCCAAACCTAATGTGCCAGTTCAATTCCCAGATCCGACATAAGGTAGAAAGACAGAACCACTGCTCTAAAGCTAGGGTGGAAAGAGAGAGATGACTCCATAACATTGTCCTCTGGCCACATATTCACTATGGCTCCCTCAATAATAATCAAACAAAACAAAAAGTCAGGTATGGTGGCTTGTCCTCTTCATCCCAGCACTCAGTAGACTGGGCAGGAGGATCACTGTGAGTCCAAGGCCAGCCTGGGCTACAGAGTAAGACCTTGTCTCAAAAATACATAAATAAAGAAATAAAATAGAAAAAGGTAAAAAGTAATTACTATATGATGTGTGATATTATTTGGCTAGATATAAGTATGTAGGGTTATATATTTTTAGTCTATGTCATGTACTCAAAACAATGAGTATATAAAATTAAATGGTATTTGTAAAAATAGTAACTGCACACTACAAAATCAATAAAACAATGAGAGGGAGTTTAAATATCCATGACAAATCTATTAAATAAAGCATAGAATCTGACCGGGGGTGGTGGCGCACGCCTGTAATCCCAGCACTCAGGAGGCAGAGGCAGGTGGATCTCTGTGAGTTCAAAGCCAGCCTGGTCTACAGAGCGAGCTCCAGGACAGGCACCAAAACTACACAGAGAAACCCTGTCTCGAAAAAAATCAAAAAAAAAAAAAAAAGTATAGAATTACAGAAAATACATAGGCGGCATCCAGAAGGCTTTATTTAGCTCCCCAGGGAATTAATAGGGATCCGATTGAGAGGAGCAGTGTCTGCAGAACCTGATGCTGCCCTGTGGCTGCAGAGCAGAACCTGATGCTGCCCTGTGGCTGCAGAGCAGAGGATATCCGTTGTGCGGTGATGCGGTCGGTCAGGCCTGCAGGACAGGAAGGTGAAGTCAAGACCTCAGTGCAGATATCCTCTCTGAGATGGGAAATCCCTATTCTTGAAGTCTGAAGCAGAGGAAGATTTCCCCGATAAACACTCTCTGAGACCCAGTGACCAAATCTCAGCTGAAGACCTACTCGAGGCACTGTTTAATGAACTTGAAGGTTGGGTATCCTGCGGGTGGCTCTCTCCAGAATTCAATTAAAGTGGCTTTACCCTGGTGTCCCTCAATTAAAGTGGCTTTACCCTGGTGTCCCTGCTGCTCTGGCTGTGTCGTGCAGGGAGTCAGACTTCCTCCTGTTCCTCTTCTCCCTCCATCTCCTTCTCTCTCTCTCTCTCTCTCTCTCTCTCTCTCTCTCTCTCTCTCTCTCTGCCTTCTCTTCTACAGCCTTAGAGGAGCAGAGTGGTACAAATGTCCCCACTAGGGCTGCGCATTCACTGGTCACTTATGCTCAGCACTTTTCACCAGAGTCTCTGCAGTAACCGCTGCATTCAGGTATGACAAATCTATGTCTATAAATGCAGAGAGCATGACTGATAAACACCCGGATTAGAAAATAAGCATTTAGTATAAGCATAAGTATATGTGCACGCCCTGGGTTCAAATTGTATTCAATTACTTACCATGATTTTTTTATATGTAGAGCTACAAACCAATTCCTGTAGTATGTCTGGTCACTAATAAATAAAACCTGATCTGAGACCTGAGTTACATAGCTAATCTTGATCGTTTCTGCCAATCCTTACTAGCATAAAGCCACCGTGGCTACCAGAATGAGTTAATGAAATCATCAATGTGATTTTTTTCCATTTTGTAATTAGTTTAATTTTACATATCAGCCACGGATTCATATCAGCCCCTGTCCTCCCTCCTCCCACCCCCCAGCTTTCCCCCCCCAATCCACCCCCCATTCCCACCTCCTCCAAGGCAAGGTATCCCCTGGGGATTCAGCTCAGCCTGGTACATTCAGTTGAGGCAGGTCCAGTCCCCTCCTCCCTACACCAAGGCTGAGCAAAATGTCTCAGCATAGGCCCTAGGTTCCAAAAAGCCAGCTCATGCACTAAGGACAGGTCCCTGTCTCACTGCGGTTTTTTTGTTTTTGTTTTTGTTTTTGGAGACAGGATTTCTCTGTGTAGCTTTGGAGCCTATCCTGGAACTCACTCTGTAGACCAGGCTGGCCTTGAACTCAAAGAGATCTGCCTGGCTCTGACTCCCAAGTGCTGGGATTAAAGGCGTGAGCCACCACACCAGCAACAACGTGTTTTATAAGATCTAGTTTTTTGGACTGAAGAGGCAGCCCAGTAGTTAAGATCCAAGGACTGCTCTTGCAGAGGATCTGGGTTTGGTTCCCAGCACTAACACCTGGTGGCTCACATGTGCCTGTGGCTTCAGCTCCAGGGTATCTGATGTTCTTTTCAGGCTTCTGTGAACATCTTCGTTCACATGGTATACACACAAGTTAAAAAAAAAAAAGAGCTGGTTCTCTGGTCTGGGGAGTAGAGCTCAGTGGTAATAGTATTTCCCTAGCATGTGCAAGACCCTGACTTTCGTACCCAGCACAACACAAAGAAAATAAAAAGATTGTCTCATTTCAAGTCTTAAAGTCAAACTTGGTGTGATTCTCAGTGTAATCTTGCCTTCCTGTCGTTCACAGTGATTGATTATCTAAGTAGCGTGGTTCATCTGGAAAATTCAGGCACAATAGACCATTATTATATGGTCCAAGTCTATGGAAAGTGTTGGAGAGAGAGGGAAAAAAATTCTCCTCTTGTGCTTGAGACCACAGTTGTGATCAAGAAATAAAATGAGCCAAGATGGAGGGACAGAAGAACAGTGTACACATTCTATTAATTTTTGCGTGTCTTTTGGGACCTGTGAACGGAATGGACAGACCACTAAGTGACCAGGACAGAAAGCTGCTGTACCTTTTAGAGAAATTCTACATTGTAAAGAAGTGACAAGACAGAAGGATCTGAGCCAGGAAACGGTAACTTATACAGAAGTCACTGGGTGCTGGGGGGTGGGGTGTAGTGTGGCGGAGAAGAGTTATTGGAGGAGCTTTGTTTTCTCGGATCCATCCCAGCGTGGGTTTACAGAGGCCTGTGATAAGAGATTTCTTCCTTCCTGGCAAAGAGGACATTATCTCAAGGGAGGTTTCACTGTCAGCTTCAGGAAGAAACGGGCAGGGCAAGTCTCCCCTCCTGCACCCGGTGCTTCTCAAAATAACACGCAGAGCTGATGTGTTTGGGGCCATGTCCTGGAACATTTCCGTAGTGTATGCTTGTTTTTTTAATGTCATCTGGGAGTTAAATGTGTATTGTTTACACACACACACTGTTGATGGTGTGTGTGTGTGTGTGTGTGTGTATGTGTGTGTGTGTGTTTCTGTTGCTGGAATTAGAACTGAAGGGCAGGTGTACCGAGCATACTAAGCGTACAGTCTACTACAATACACTCTAAGATTTAGTGTGTATCTATGTGGTGTATAAGCACACATGTACATGCACCTGAGTGTATAGGAAGGCCAGAGGAGAACACTGGGGGTCCTGCTGTATCTTTCTCTACCTTTTTCCTTTGAGACAGGGTCTCTTGCTGAACCTGGATCTAGGCTGGAGACCAGCAAGACCCAGTCATCCTCCTGTCTCCACACTCTATGGCAATGGGGTTACAGGCAGCCACACCTGGTGGGTTTTTTTTTTTGTTTTTTTTTTTTTGGTTTTTTTCGAGACAGGGTTTCTCTGTGTAGCTTTGCGCCTTTCCTGGAACTCACTTGGTAGCCCAGGCTGGCCTCGAACTCACAAAGATCTGCCTGGCTCTGCCTCCCGAGTGCTGGGATTAAAGGCGTGAGCCACCACCGCCCGGCCACACCTGGTGTTTTAATGTGAGTGCTGGGATCTGAACTCAGGTCCCATCTGAGCCATCTCTCCAGAATGTTTTACGTGTTAAGATGAGGGTCTTAGTGTAATGTGGAAGCATGGTGGTTCACACTTGTAACCCAGGACTTGGGATCAGGAGTTCAAGGCCATCCTCAGCTACATAATGAGTTTGAGGATGGAGCCTGGGCTACTTGACACAAGAGTACCTCAGAAAATGGGGGTCTGGGGGGTGTCTCTACCACTAAGCAACAAATATCACTAGCCCCTACAGCTCACATTTTTATCTAACTTTACTTCCTTTTTATTATTTATTTATTTGTTTGTTTTTGTTTTTTCAAGACAAGGTTTCTCTGTGTAGTTTTGGTGGCTGTCTTGGGTCTCGCTCTGTAAACCAGGCTGGCCTCGAACTCACAGAGATCTGCCTGGCTCTGCCTCCCGAGTGCTGGGATTAAAGGAGTGTGCCACCACCGCCCGGCTTCTTTACTTCCTTTCAATCTTCTCTCTCCATCAAGAACCACTGATATGAATTTTGAGCATTAGCAATCTGAAGCATGTCAAATGCTCATTAGAAAGGACAGCAAGCCAGGTATGGGGACCCATGCTTTTTTAATCTCAGCACTCAGGAGGCTAAGGCAGGAAGATTGCAAATTCCAAACCTTAGGTTCTCTGTAAGAGCAAAAAAAAAAAGAAGGAAAAAACAAAAATGCTCCTAACTACTGAGGTGGCACACGGCTGTGACCCCAGCACTCCAGCAGTAGAAACAAGAAGATTCAAAGTTTGAAGTCATCTTCAGCTACGTAGTGAGTTCAAAGGCCAGGAAAGAACACTGTGCTGACCCTGTGTGGCTCCTCTGAGCCTGGGCTCTGCTACCTCAGGAGTGCAGGATGTGGGGAGTCGGAGTCATTTGCTGCTGTGGCAATGATGGTGTTGGGGTGCATAAGAAAGAAGATTGGGCTAGCCCAACTTGACCCCTCAAAACGGAGTTCCCACAAGGAAGGCATACTAGAAAAAAACATGCAGACCATGTTCATGGTCTTCTGTGCTCAGAGGCCAACCTGTACTAATGAGGTAGTGTAGCATGAGTCTTAGAAGGTCTTATTAATAAAATCAAACCTGAGCCGGGTATTGGGGTGAAATGCTGGATGGTCAGAGAAACAGAATAAGCCACAGCTATCTCACCTCACCGGATCCTCAGCTGGTCTTGTTTCCTCAGACTGGATGCCCCGAGCCCTCATCCAGAATGGGTCTCAGCTGAACTGCTGCTAGAAGCCTGAAAGCTTAACCAGCCACATGTTTCTCCAGGCCAAAGGCTTCTCCAGGCCAAAGGCCTGCTCAGGCCAAATGCCTCGAGTTTCTGGTCCTCACGCCTTATATACTTTTCTGCTTTCTACCACCACTCCCTGGGATTAAAGGCTGACTTTCTGGGATTAAAGGCGTGGGTCACCATGCTTGGGTGTATCCTTGAACACATGAATTTCTGCCTCTGGAATGTTAGGATTAAAGGCGTATGCTACCACTGCCTAACCTCTATGTTTAATATTGTGGCTGTCCTGTTCTCTGACCCCAGATAAGTTTATTAGCATACACAATATTTTGGGGAACACAATACCACCACATTTCCTCTCTTTTTGTCTAAAATTAAAAAAGCTTATGACTAATACAAGAAAAACTATATCCTATAAGTATATACAATATACACAGTCAAGATTACATTAACGATGTCTAGTCCATTAACATTTGACAGATTCATGTAGAAAACTCCATTAATATATAGCAGTGTCCATTCCAGTAATATTTGACAAATTCAGACAAAAATTTCCATTACTTATCTTATTTAAAACAAGTACCTCCTTTTTAAAAGTAGATTCCATAATCTCCCTTTTTATCTTATCAAGGTAGTCTCAAAATGAAACCAGACATTACTGGTAAAGAAAGAAACAGAAGGGCACAGCAACTAACTAGGTCCAAGACCCTCCCAACACCTTCCCTAAGACTCCATTCACTGTTCCCGTCTGCCCAACTATTTGTAGTAAATAGGAGATAAGGAAAAACAAAAAACAAAAAACAAAAGACCCTGGGGGTGGTTGGTTTCAGCAGTACTGCTGCCTCTCAGGCACCAGTGGTTTTGAAAGTGACCCCGCTAGGCCAGGCATGGTGAGGATTGCGGTGAGTTTGAGGGTAGCCTGGGACACAGAGTGAGACTCTGGCCTAAAATAAAATAAAACTCAGAAGGAGATATTAATCCAACTTTATACTTATCAAAAGATTTACCCTCTGTAATTATACATATATAGATGATATATATATTATCTATCTATCTATCTATATATATGCAATGCAAGTAAAGGTCTAACCTCAAACGCTATCAGAGGCACTGGCCTCACCTCTGCAACTGGAAGCTAGAGGACTAACTTGCTTTAGCTGTCTCTTGGCAAGTACAGTATCGTGCTTTGAGCAATTTAGGGCAAATGACCAAAGAAAGAAATCCAGGGCTTAGAGGAGGATTAGCTTGATGGAAATCATCGTGTTTCAAAGCCTCCTTTGATGCCCTTTCGTTCTTGGAAGTGTGAGCCACTTATTCAGTGTGTGGCACCCTGGCTCTTAACCTCCTCTTGCTGAGTGTTGATTTCCTCACTTTGCAAATGGCAGCCTTTCCTCACCCTCCCCAGCTCACACAGCAGCAGCGGGTTGAGTCTCCCAGCCCCCTCCACCTGGCTTTCACTGGTTTCCTCACGTCTGGCCCCTGCGGGCAGATGTGCTAATCAGCCATCCATCACAATACTGAAACTCCTGGATAATTACGAACAGAGAAAGATTGTCTTGGTTCATAATTTGGGAGGTTCCAGCCCAGGAATGGGGTGACACATTGCTTTGGGCCTCTGGTAGGCATGCCAGACGGTTGTGGTAGAAAGCCCGCAGCAGGACAAAATGCTTACCTTTGCGACTAGGAAGCAACAGGAGAAAAGAATGGGGACAGGGTCTCACAATCCTCCCTGAAAGTTTTGTTTTTAATGTCACAAATTTATTTTGTGTGGTGGTCAGGGAGGGAACACAAATGTGGAGGTCAGAGAACAACTTTCCAAAGTTAGTTCTCACCTTCTCCCTTGTTTAGACAAGCGTTTTCAGTTCTGCTGCAGGCTGCCCTCCCATCAGCTGGCCACCAAGCCTCGGGCCAGTTTCTGTCTCTCTCTCCCATCTCACCCTAGGAACGCTGGGATTACTGATACATTTGACTTTTTACCTAGGTCCTGGGGATCAAACCCAATTTGTCAGGCTTGTGTGGTTACTACTTTTACTGGCTGAATCACCTCTCTAGACCCCCTGAGTTTCCCCTAAAGGCATGCTCCCAGTGACCTAAAATCCTCCTTACAGGCCCTTTTTCCTAATGGCTCCACCATCTGCCAGTAACACCATCCTGAGGACCAAACCTTTAAGACATGGACATTTGGGAGATATTCAAGATTGATGACATAGCTTGGCGGGGGTGGGTCCACCCTCTTTCTTCTCCATTTTCAATCAGCTAAGGATCTGCACTAGAGCCCTCACGGTCTGTCCTTTTGCATCTGATCAACTTCTACAAAGCTTAGATTCTACCTGCCAAGTCACTAATTGAGCTAATGAAAACACAAGTGAGAAATTAGTGTACAGTGGCCTTTGATCTGCCACTTCAGATTCTGGGAGGAAAGAGGGATATATGGGAGTCATTCTGTGATGACATGCATAAATGCATCTCTTTGGGCAACTGAAAGACTGAGTTGATGTGAAGCAAAGTCTGTTTACAATACTGGATGTGTGGAACAGTCCTGTAAGTGTAGCACTTGGAAAGCTGAGTCAGATTGCCATGAGTTCAAGATCAGCTTGGGCTTTGTAGTGAATTTCAAGTCAGCCTGGCTGTAGAGTTAAGGCCTGTCCAAAAAAGAAAGAAAAGAAAAGGAAAAGAAAGGCAAATGTGATTTCTCTTATATACGCTAGATTTCAAATTTATATACATGAAGAATATATATGTAGGAGCCCAGCATGGTAGCACACCCCATTGATCCTAGCACTCGGGAGGCAGGCACAGGGGGGTCTCTAGTACCTCGAAGAGTTGGAGGCCAATCTAGTCTACACAGTGAATTCCAGAACAGCCAGCACTACATAATAGAGAGAAAGAAAGAAAAGAAAGAGAGAGAGAGAGAGAGAGAGAGAGAGAGAAAGAAAGAAAGAAAGAAAGAAAGAAAGAAAGAAGGAAGGAAGGAAGGAAGGAAGGAAAGAAAGGAAGGAAAAGAAAAGGTCACAGAGAGCCTCATTTGCATGATGTATGCTAACCAAAAAAATTCAATTAAAAAAAAAAAGAAGAAGAACTGGTTTTCTGATAGGAATCTTGAGAAAGAACTGTCCCTTGCAGTGAGGTTGTGGGAGGTGCCAGGATTCCTTTACTAGTTTCCAGTGGTAACTAGGTTAGAACAAGACAGTCAGTAGCAGGAAACATCAGAGCTCTGCTCCAGAGCCGTTGAGGTTTCCCGTAAGCCGGCCTACCTATAGTGTGGGCGAACTCCTCATAGAGGATCCAAGGCAAGGCTCTCAGTGTCATCCAGACCATCTTGTCCTGCTTTCTATAGTAAGGTCTGATACACACCAATCCATGAACACGGTGACTTCTCTCACTCAGTTCTGGCCTTTTCCTTTGCAATTCTTACTATTTCCTGGTTCCTTTTTCGTGTGTACTTCTGCCTTTTTGTTTGTGTTTGAGACAGAGCCTCCCTGTGTAGCCTAGGCTGTGATTTTTCCATTGTGTGATTCTCCTGGTTCAGCCTGGAACTTTTTATGTAGATCATGCCAGCCTCAAACTCACAGAGCTCTGCCCACCCCCCCTTCCTCCCGAGTGATGGGATTAAACATACCTGTATGCACAGCCGACTGTTTCTCTGCTTTTGAGACAGACTCTTACATAAACCAGGCTGTCTTGAACTTACTATGTAGCCAAAGATGACCGTTATCATATCTGCTGAAAATAATCATACTTCTGGGGGCTGGAGAGATGGCTCAGCAGTTAAGAGAGGACCTGGCTTCAATTTACACCACCCATGTGGTGGCTCACATCAGTCTGTAACTCCAGTTCCAGAGGATCCATGGACACCAAGCATGCTCAAGGTGAACCCACAGAAAGACAGGCAAAACACTCATACACACAAAATAAGTGAGCCTAAAATAAAACAAAATCATACTTCTTACCACCATGTAGCTACTTCCCAGCAACGGGTAGTTTTCATTTTAAGAATTTGATAGAACCAAGTACAGTGGAACAGGAGGCTGAGGTGGAAGGTGGAAGGATGACGTCCTAATTATGTCACCAGCCTGCGATGACGACGTCCCAGCCTAAAAAAGCGGGCGTGCCCTCTCTGTGCCCTCTCTTTCCACACTCTCTCCTTCCGTATTCTCCCCCCTCCGTGTGGTCTTTCTCTCTCTCTCTCTGTCTCTCTCTCTCTCTTCCATGGCTCGTGATTCTTCCACCACCGCAACATCCCTCGGCAAGGCCAGCCACGAACGATGCCGCCTAACCAACAGAAGGCCCACTTGAAGCCGGGAGTTTGAGACCAGCCAATGTATTAGTACTTTGGTCACGGCTGTAACCAAATGCCTGGCGAGAGGCAATCTAAGGGCAGTTCAAGAGGTACAAATCCATTATGATGGCAGAAGTAATGATGGTTGGATCTTAAGACCGGAGGTCACATTATGTCTGAAGTTAGGAAGTGGGGAAGGCTGGTGGTCGTCCCCCACCCCCGCCTGCACACTTTTTCTTTTTTCTAAACAGGGTCTTACTGTATAGCCCTAGCTGTCCTAGAACTCATAGAGATCCACCTGCCTCTGCCTCATGAGTGCTGGTATTAATGGTGTGCACCACCACCACCCGCCTCAAAGAACTCTTCATTTGACCAGATCCCATGCAACTTAGGCATACCTAGAACCCACTGTTGCTAAAGATGACCTTGAAATCCCGATCTTCCTGCGTTCACCTCCAAAATACTAGGATTGACGGACTGCTCATGGAGTCTGTGGGCAGGATCTGAGCCGGAAGGGGTAAAAGGCCAGCTCGCTAGGAAACTTCTCTGCATGGATAAGGGCCACGGATGGCCCACCCATGGGGGGGGGGGGAGGGCACGCCAGATACAACGAGAAATCCACGGAGTCTGCTTAATGAGCAAAGGAATTTATTAGGGGATAAAAACTCATTACATTATGGGAGATTTATTGCAGGGTCCTGGAAAGCCGAGTTATAGACCCAAGTTGTTCTTATATTCCCACACTGTTCTTCCATCTCAGCATCCAAACCCAAGAGGGAGCAAAGAGGAACTGCCTCCCTGTATCTCAGGTCTTAAAGGTCACCCAAAGGCCATGCCCCAGGGGCATGCACTTCAAGGTCATAGGCAGGTAGAGCAGTTACCTGCTGTGTCTCTAGGGGCGGTGCTTCAAGGTCATAGACTGAGCAGCTCGGCACTACACTCAGACACACCTAGAACTCACAGTAGCTAAAGATGACCTTGAAATCTTGATCCTTCTGCTTTCCATTTCCAAAATACCAGGATTATAGGCAAGCACCGTCACATCACATTTATGTGGTGTTAGGGATGGAACCCAGGGCTTTGTTCAAGCTAGGTAAGCCCTCTACCAACTGAGCTATATTCCCAGACCTAATATAACTTGCTGGATTAACCAGGCCTGTCTCTGCCTCCCAAATGCTGGAATTAAAAGTATATACCGCCATGCTTGACATAACATAACCAGTTTTATTTTGTTGAATTTCATTTTTTTCTTTTTTTATTATTAAGAAATTTTCTATTTATTTTACATACCAACCACAGGTCCCTCCCTCCTCCTGCCCCCCACATTTAATTTATTAATAGTAGAATTAAATATTAGTAGTTTTTTAACTACTTAGTGATTAGTAATAGCATTTTTATGTTAATGCTTTTTTGGGGGGGGTATCTTAGAAAGCTGTTTTAGCTGGGTGTAGTGGCACATGATTTTAATCCCAGCACTCAGGAGGCAGAGGCAGGTGGATCTCCATGAGTTTGAGGCCAGCCTGGTCTACATAGTGAGTTTTCAGGGCTACATAGCAAGACCCTATCTCAAACAAAACAGAACAAAAACAAAGAAAAGAAAAGAAAGCTACTTCACTTATTTTTTTACAAAGATTTTATTATTTTTATTTCATGTGTATGCACATTTTGTCAGAATGCATATGCACACCACATGTGTCCCTGGTGCCCACAGAGGTCAGAAGAGGATGTTAGATCCCCTGGAACTGGAGTTAGAGATAATCTAACCACCCGTGGGCTGCTGGATAGTGAATCTGGGTCCTCTGCAAGAGCAACAAGTATTCGTAACAGTCATTTCTCCAGCCTCCAAAAACTATTAAAAGTTAATAAGACAGCTGGGTGTGGCAACACACACTGCAATCCTAATAGTCCTGAGGCAGAGGCAGAGGCCGAGGCAGGAGGATCAGGAGTACATAACCAACTTGAGCTACATAGTGAGTTAAAAGACAGTTTGGGCTATCGGACACCTTGTCTCAACCTCCTTCCCTCTCCCCACAGTTAATGAAGTATATTCTGAAAGTTTATTTTAAAAAGCTCTTCTAAAGTGTTTTTTAAGTGTGATTCTAAGTATCAGGATGGTTGTGCCCGGAGCATTAGACTTAAGTTTAAAATGAAGGAAGCAAGCACTGTGCAATTATCTGGGATCCCTGATGATTATCTTCCTGACAGACAATTCTTTGTTCTGAACTGAGCGCCTCTTGCTTTGGCAATATGGTTACAGATTTTGGAATCCTGACCTTCATAGGACTTTCACAACTCTGGTCCATCAATGCTTTGTGTGGCACTCTGCTGGTTATCACCTGTCACTGAAAGTTTTCCTCTTTCACAGTTTAGGAGGCCTTATCATCAAAATAACTCCAGTTAGGTAAGCAGAGTTTTACTTACCATGATAGCTGTCTCAGCCAGTTTTGGCCACACTAATAAAATGTCCTAATTGAGTAACTTTTCTTTTCTTTTCTTTTTGAAATAATTTATTTTTATTTTATGTGCACTGGTGTTTTACCTACGTGTATGTCTGTGTGAGGGTGTCAGATGCCCTGGAACTAGAGTCATAGACAATTGAGTGCTGGGAATTGAACCCAGACCCTCTAGGAGAGCAGTCAGGACTCTGGCATGGCCGGAGTATCTCTCCAGCCCTCCCTAACTGAGTGGCTTAAACATAGACTTACACATTTCTCACCATTCTTCAGTCTTGGAATTCAAGATCAGGAGGTCATGGCCAAGTTCGAAGATGACCCTGGCCTGGGTTGTGCGCAGCTGCCTTCTTGCTGAGCCCTCCAATTGCAGGGAAGAGACAAGGAAGAAGTCCTCTTTCTCCTTTCTTCCCTCCTGTCCCGTCCCCTCCTTCTCTAAACAAAGCAAAAGAAAACAACATTGTTTCTATACCACACAGTGTAGACTCCCCACCCCCAATGCAGACTCCCTATTCTTTCCTAAGGATGACACAATGTAAAGGTATTATAAATAATTGGGAGATAATGTAAAGCATATTATATATATGTTATATGCAAATATTAAATTGTTTGACATAAGAGATTTGAACATGCTCAGAGTTCGGTCTCCAAAGGGGACCTGGAGTCCATCCCTGTGAGATACTAAAAGACGACTGAGTTATCAGACCAAGGCCTGGTGGGACAGGCTTGTAATCCTAGCTACTCAAGAGGCCGAGGTAGGAAAACGGCAAGTTCAAGGTCTGCCCGGGGCGACAGAGTGAGTTCCAGAACAGCTGGAACAACTTAGTAAGACCATTTCAAAAGTAGGTTGGTGGTAGGGCACTTGCCTGGCATGTACAAGGCCTTAGGTTCAAGCTTGCTTCACCCAGTAGGTGCACAAAAAAAGCTCTCTGGTCCTGGTGTATTCCTGTCACCCGAACAATTTAACTTACAGAGGCCTGGGTGGTGGCTCGGTGGTAGAGCATTTGCCTAGCATACACAAGACCATGGGTTTAATCCTCTGCACCCCAAAATAAAATAAAACCAATGAACTTTACTGGTGAATTTTACTTCACAAATATTTGTTGACAATTCAATTAAACACATCTGAGTAACTGTGGGCCACTCGGGGTGAGCACTGGGGCAGTTACAAAGATTAAGGGTGACCATATAGTATAGGAGGTGTAATCTGCCAGGGTTTGAGATCAGGAATTCTAATAGCTTTGTGTGTGGTCTAAGACAGGAGCCGGTAGTCTTCTCGGCCCACTAAAAAGAGCACCTAGTACTTTTCCTTTACCATCAAAACCTTCAGAGTGTGTGTACACCAAGGAGAAGGGAACAGACTGACCTATATGCCCACAGTGTTTTGTAATTACCCGAAGCCTTGGTTCATGGGAGGTTAGCAGTAATTGTCTGTTTCAATAGCCCTCTCCTTGATGGAGCTGATAACGCAGGACCTGTGATCCAAGTCACAGTGATAATGATAATGATGATTCCCACTTCCTTGATAAACAGGAAAATCCAGATGCTCACCTTGAAGCTTGCAATAAACCAGAGGAATGGTTACATAACACTCCGGAGCACTGACGCTCTTCTGGAAACGCATCTTTCTTCTATGGAGCTACACTCATGCCTTTGAACCCAAGCAACATTTGCTGTAAACCATGTAAATGTCTCAGTAAAAATCCTCCTTTTTTTTTTCTTTCTTCCTTCTTAGTTTGATATTGGGGATCAAACACAGGAACTTATATATTCTGGGCAAAAGTTCTCTACCACTGAGCCGCGTACATCCCAGCCCCAAATCTTCATGTTCTCTTATAGTTTTGTCTTTTTTTTCTTTCTTTCCTTTTCTTTTCTCTCTCTCTTTTTTTCTTCCTGGAGCTGAGGATCGAACCCAGGTCCTTGCGCTTGCCAAGCTAAATCCACTGAGCTAAATTCCCAACCCCTTTCTTTTATAGTTTTGTTATTATTGTTGTTTGGTTAGTTAGCGTGGTTTGGCTCTTTTGAGACAGGGTCTGTCTATGTAGGCCTGGCTGGTGTCCTGGAACTCACCTATGTAGACCAGTCTGGCCTTGAACTCACAGAGACCCTCTTGCTTCTGCCTTCTTGAGTGCTGGTATTAAAGGCACAGACCACCATGCCTGGCCTCTTGAAAGTTTTCTTTGTTGTTGTTATTATGAAAATGTTACCGGGTATGGAAAACCCCAGCACTCAAGAAATGGAGGTAGAGGCAGGCGGGTCTCTGTGAGTTCCAGGACAGACAGGGCTGTAGTGGCATTCCTGCTGAGCTCCTGGCTTGGCTCCAGAGAGCAGCACCTAGCCCTATTCCTTCCTTTGTTTAACCACACCTTTTGTTTCTCTTACCTTTTGTTTCTCTTATCGCCTTATGTGAATCTTATTTGAGAGTCAAGGATCAGAGAGTCCCTCAAGGATCCAAGGCCTATGCAAAACTTGGTCCAGGAAACCCGGAAAACCGAGGTACTTGTTAATTCAAGTAATTTACAGCTGGCATTTGGTCTCTGGGAGCTCCTTTTGGGTTGCTTTGAAGGTATGGAGATTAACTAAATTGTAAGAAAGAGTAAATAAATATGCCCTAGGCGAAGGGAAGAGTGCTTCAGTCCTTCGAGGCTGGACCCCCCTGCAGCCATGATAGGCTAAATTTATTCTCAAGATGCCTCTGTGTCTTCATTCCACGGATCCTCGAGAACCCACACACTCCTGTATCGACCACACAGCTACACAGGGCAATTTACTGAGATCCTGTCTCAAAAACAACAACAACAACAACAACAAAAAACCCTTGAAGATGTCAAGTTACATAGACTCGTAGTGTTGATAACAAAAATCATTAGTAATAGAGAAAGTTATGTGTTATGGATCTTTGGACAAATTTAGGTAGATAGAGATCACCGGAACTTATCAACAGGTAATTCCACTCACTGGTATTGAGCAGGTGGCACATTGCAAAGATACAGCCCTGGGGATCTCTGTGCCAGAGATTGTTTTTATATACATCTAGCACACTTTCACAGTCCACTAAACTAAAATGTATTAGATTACTTAATTCTAGGGAACCAGAAATTATCCAGATAAAATTGATAAGTCATTTTAAAAAACTTTAAATTAAAAAAAACTAGATGTATATTTTATTTGCATGAGTGTTTTGCTTGCATGTATGCATATGCACCATGTATGTGCCACGTGCCCTCAAAAGTGGGCATCAGATCCCCTGGTCTTATGGGTTGCTATGAGACACCATGTGAGTGCTGGGAACCTAACTTGGGTCCTCTGCAAGAACAGCAAATGTTCTTAACCTCTGAGTCATTTCTCCAGCCCCTTACAAGTAATTTTAAAAGAGCAAACAATGTCATCATTTCTTTAAACAGCATCTTATGGTGCTGGAGACATGCCTCAGTAGTTAAGAGCTCTTGCTATTCTTCCAGAGGACCTGAGTTAGGTTCCCAGTATACACAGAAATAAAAACAAATCTTTAAATAAAATTTTATGTGATAGATATACACATAAAACTAATAAAACAGAACTATCTGGATGGAGGTAGGAAATTCTCCTTTGTCTACAACTGGAGAAAATGGGGCTGGAGAGATGACTTAGTGGTTAAGGCTGACAGCCCCAGTTCCAGGGGATCCAGCACCCTCTTCTGGCCTCTGAGGGTACTGCACACATGTGGTGCACATAAATTAAGTAAATCTTTTAAAAAGATGGTAGAAAGTCAAGAAACCACACTTGAGGCTTTTGATACCCGGTGATGTATGCAGCTGATAGGTTTCACAGTTTACTGTTTCACATAGTCTCAGGAGATGGTGTGCTTACAACTCAGACAAGAACAGGGAAGTCCTATTTTCTCTCCCGTTCATGAAAAACGAACCAGTACTGGTGGAAACTTGTCCAGATATGGTTATGTGGTTAGTATCATTTATTTACACTTGTCACACAGGTTAATATAATCTTTCTTATTTATCTATCTATCTCTATCTATCTATCTATCTATCTATCTATCTATCTATCTATCTATCTATCTATCTATCTATTATTGAAACACAGAGTCTCACTATGTAGACCAAGCTGGTTCTAAACTTACAGAGATCTGCCTGCTTCTCTTTCCCAAGCTCTCAAGTGCTGGAATTAAAGATGTATGTCACCAACTCTGTCGCCCCCCCCCCTTTGGGTCTAAGTATCTCAGTATGCAGCCCTCGCTGACCTAAAACTCACCCTATAGACCAAGCTTGACCTTGGTGGACTCACAGAGATCTGTCTGCCTCTGCCTCCTGAGTGCTAGGGTTAAAGGAAGCAGAGGCAGGTGGATGGATCTCTGTGCTTTTAAGGCCAGCCTGGTCTACATAGGGAGTCCTGTGTCAGCCGGGGCTTTGTAGTGAGCCCTGTCTCAAAAGATATTAAATAAACAGACAGGCCAGTGAGCTAGTCATCTGTGAAGCTAGAGAAAGAGGAACCGCTGTAAAGAGCGTGGAGATAACCTCACACTATTCGTGAGACACCTGAGTTCTTCCCCTAAGATCTAGAACCAGTCAACATATGTTAGTGTCTGTAAGGGTTCTATCTACATTCATAATCATACCTTTCTTGCACAATTAAGGGATTTTTTTTTGTTCCTTGTTCTTTGTTTCATAGTCAATGAAGTAAATATTTTTTCGTCTTCTCCCAAGTGCTGCCTTTGTTCCTCTTTTCTCCAGAAAACCCTTCCTCTGAAGACTGATGCAGCAGTAAGGGAAGTAATTTTCTGTGGGTTTTTTGTTTTTTGGGTTTTTTTTATTTTGTTTTGTTTTTTGAGACAGAGTCTTACTATGTAGCTCTGGCTACCCTGAAACTCACTGTGTAGACCAGGCTATCCTCAAACTCTCAGAGATCTGCCTCTGCCTCCCAAGTGCTGGGATTAAAGGTGTGCTCCACTATGGCTGGCTAAGGGCAATAGTATTTATTCATAAGCTGCATGCATATTGATGTATGAATCCATATAAATAATTCCAATAGGAAGAATAATGTTGATGTTAATCAGCACCCCTGGCACAATGCTGAGATGTGGTCGTGCACAGTAAACTATTCTTGCCAGGTAGGGCTGGAAGATTGCAGAACACTTTGCCTGAAATCCTGGGCGTCACTGATTTGCATACAAAGAGCCTTCACAGCAGGATTACACCCATAGCCACCCAACTCTTAAACTGTTGCCAACATTCCTTTACTCTACTGCCCTTTTCTGCCCCTATATTTTTCTCTCTCTGGGTCAGCCTGACTCGGGTTCTGCTTCCACAGCTGTCAGCTGCCCCAGCGGTTTGGTTTGCACATCTCTCAACAGTAGATCCTTGGGCAGGGGAAGTTCCAGAGCTGAGCCATCCTCCCTCCAGTTGTTCTCCACATCCTTTTGGAGACAATCTCTCACTGAATCTGGAGCTGGCTGTTCTCAGTTAGTCTGGCTGGCCAGCAAGCCCCCAAGGATCTAATTACCACCTCTCTGGGTGCTAGTTACAGCTGCTTCTCTGGGAGCCTGGCTCTTACTTGGGTGTGGGGCATCTGAACTCAGTTCCTCACTCTTGCATAACAAATGTATCAAGCACTTTATGACACTGAACCGTGGGCTTGTGATATGGTTTAGCATATTGGTTCTCAACCTGTGGGTCGTGCGACTCCCAGGTCAACTGGCCCTTTCACAGGGGTCGTCTAAGACCCAACAGAAATGTCAGATGTTGACATCACAATTCATTACAGTAGCAAAATTACAGTTATGAAGTAGCAACTTTACGGTTGGGATCACCACAACGTGAACTGTTTTAAAGAGTCTCAGCATTAGGAAGGTTGAGAATCACTAGTTTAGCAGGTAAAGGTAAAGGTGCTTGCTGCCAAGCCTGACAACCTGAGTCTGATCCCTGGGACCCATCTGGTAGAAGGAGAGAACCTTCTCCTGCAAGTTGTCCTTTGACCTCTGCAAGTGTGCCATGGCATGTGTCCTTCCAACCCTTGAAGTGTGTGTGTGTGTGTGTGTGTGTGTGTGTGTGTGTGTTTGTAACATGGCAATGAAATTGAATTTATTTTTGTTTCTAAAAATTTAAGCCTACTTATCTGCCAGCTGAAGATACTTTTCTCGGCTCTTTTCTTTACAGATTCCACCAGAAAACTCTGAAGTTCCAATAACTGAAGAGAAACACAAAGCCTGAGAAATGCATGTGCGTTAAAGTCCAGTGGCTCTCAAGGATTCTAAGTGAATAAAGAGCACAAGGGGTTTTTCCGTACAGCAGACTTCAGTGGGGAAAACCACTCCGCTTACAAAGAAAGCCCTGAGGGGAACAGCTCACAGCTGTGTGCGGGGCAATGCTTGCAGAACCAGGCTATCAATTTGGCCAAAGATGGAAAAGGAGTCATGAAGCTGCTTCTGGGAGTGGCAGCAGGTGCCCATTTGTACTGTTGCCACGAGGAGACAATCCAGAACCTCACACCAAACCACTAAGGCAGACCCAGTGAAACCCAAACAGTCCTAACAGAGCTAAGCTGGAAATGAGCCTGTGGGGCCCTTCATGAATCAGAGCCCATGGAATTCACAGGGAATCTACAGTTCTTAACGGTAAAGAAGTGCTGGGCGATCCTTGCGTCTTTCCTAGGATCCTTCTTACTAGCTAACCTCCCTGGTTCTGTGGCTTGCAGTCTGGTTGTCCCTTGCTTTACATCTAGTATCCACTTATGAGTGAGTACATACTATATTTGTCCTTTTGAGCCTACATGAGCAAACTGGGGGTGAAGGGGGGTAATGGAGGGCAAGGGA
>CABHPH010147874.1:0-34762 GCA_902168325.1 Peromyscus nudipes | reverse complement strand
TGTGTATGTGTATATATATATACATATATAATGGTTCTATTTAAGAAATTGTGTATGTATATATGTGTATATATTTTAATTAAGAAAAAGATAAGGGCTAGAAAGATGGCTCAGTTGTTTAAAATATTTGCTGTACTTGCAGAAGATTCGATTTCAGTTCCAGCACCCACATCAAATTGCTCACAACTATTGGTCACTCCATCCCAGGACGTCCAGCACTAGAGAGATACTGTGCTTATGAGCACATGCCATCCCCCCTCCCCCCCTACACACACAATTCAGAATAATTAAAATAATTTTTAAAGAAAGAACAGAAGGAAGGACAGAAAGACAAGCATCAACAAACTAACCATGGAAAAGAACTGGGTCTATACCATGTTTGTCCTTCTGGATCTGGGTTACTTCACTCAGGATGATATTTTCTAGTTCCATCCATTTGCCTGCAAATTTCATGCTGTCATTGTTTTTCTCTGCTGAGTAGTACTCCATTGTGTATATGTACCACATTTTCTCACTCATAAGTGGATACTAGATATAAAGCAAAGAACAAGCAGACTGCAACCCACAGATCCAGGGAGGCTACATAGCAGGGGGACCCTAGGATGACTGTGGCTTATAATAAGTCTTGGTTTTACTCAATCACTGGGCAAGCTTCAGTCAAGCATTTCACTATTAGGATAAGAATTTGTACTGTATCAAGCTGATAACAGAAAAAAATAAAATAAAATAAAAATAACTGGGTCATGAGTAGATGTTGATATTTCCATCTTTTATTGATTGGTGACCTGAGCGCACTGAAGGATAAGTCACCAACTGCAGGTATTTCCAAAGGTCTAGAGGTAAACACATGCTACAGAGTTGTCCTTCAATATTTCACCTTTCTTTATATCATTACAGAATTAACAAAATGCTGAAGTTGTTTAGAATGACAAAATACCTTGTGTTATTTCAGCTAAATGATGATATTTTAAAATAACCAATGCTCATCCCTAGTGTAAATTTTCTTAGAATTGCTTTAAGTCAAATTGAACTTGGACTAGGGATCCAGCCTGTGGGGTGGCCATTAGTCAGAGGAGACAAAAGTCATTCCTTCTACAGGGCATCACAGTGGTCCACAGAATGACCGCATCACCCACAGGCAGAGGTGGGATCCGCCTTACTGAGCTCTGACCCCGCTTGCTGTGTCTGGCTTACAGGAGAATGTAGCTGTGTCCATCTGTTTCCTTTCTTCTCTTAGCACTAGGTAACCACATCAGGTATGTGTTGGGAACATAAATCCATGCTACCAAACAGCTCTTCCAAATGGAATTTTAACAGACTGATGGAAATTCTACATGTGAACGGCTGAGCATTTTTGAGTAGGTACCACTTTCCAAAACAGCTGACAGAAGGATTCACTTGTCTGGGGAAATCCACACTTGCCAGTTCTGAGGTTTCATGATAATCCAAGCCTTTGTCGATGTGTTGTCTCTACTGAAGACCTCCACAGGTTGTTGATGAGCAAAACTTTAAGGTCTCCAGGTCTCTACATTCCCACCCCCACCACTCCAACCTGAAGTTTGTATCTCCCAGACAGTCCAACTGTAAGCAAGCAGAGAGAAATAGAAAGTGTTCCTGAGCTCAAGAAATAGGGAAATAGAATTAGTGAAATACAGTATATATTTCATCTATTTGTTTTGTGAAACAGCACTGTGTCAACAAATATCGTCTCACACTTTTTGCTAAGATTTATCATTTAAAGAATCCTGCTGAAGCTACACTTACTTGCCAGAGCTTGTTCAGCCTGTCAGAACAGCCAATCAAGATTAACCAGAGGTCACTCAACACAATTCAGGAGATTGGATTTAGATAGTAACTTTCATGGGGGCCTGTGTGACAAAATCCTCACTCTTCCACAGGAAGCCAGAGCAGATGCAGTGAGCAAGAGCCTCTGTCTTGTGTTTCTTCCCACACTGAAAGTGTTATGTGGAGAATGAAGGGTTGCAGGTAGACCAGCTGACTACTTTATTGGACCTTGGACTTAATGGATACAGCTGACTGTGAAAACACAGAGACTTTACCTCCCCCAGCAGGGCTATGGCTCTGCCCTGTTGCCTGGCACTTTATCTGTACCCAAGATGCTTTAAGGAATCAAAGGGCACTTTTAAAAAGTCCTGAAGAGCAGGCTTGAGGTCAGGGCCTACATCACTGCCTCGGGTAAGAGAACAGCAAAGCCACTCTTCATTCAGCCTTTCAGGGTGTTGATGATCCCACTTTCAAAAATTAGCAAAACTGAGCATAAATCTGTTTCAACTGCAAAGTGTGAGCACTGGCTGGAGAGATGTTTTGATACGGTGAAGCTTATAATTGTGCCCAGCTGTGGAATGCTGAGATTCACGACAGTGGAAATATCTGGTAAACGGTATTTGGGGAACGTGGCTCATTAGTGAAAGATGCTGTGCATGTGGCCTGTAAGTGGTTTCTCAAGTAACAGAGCTCCAACCACATGAGTCAGTGTAAGCTCTACCATTAGGTAAGTTTGGGTGAAGGCTCCTTAGAGAGTTAAACCCCCACTTCATGTATTCACCTACCATGTATTGACTTCTCCACATTCACAAGTGAGGTCTGCATTGCAGAAAGTGAGAGAAATCTAATATCGCACCCAACTACAAGGGCTTACACCTAACTAAGACGAGAATACCTCTAACAGCAACACAAAAAACCTGGAGTTTCCACAGCCACTGCTTCCCTCCCAAGAAGAAGTGTCTGTCAACCTTCTGTCTGAGGCAAGACTAGTCACTACACCACACACACACACACACACGTGCAAATGAACAGGCTTGCTCACCCACTGACCTCTTCCCTTCTGTGTTCAACCTCCTACCTCCCTACTAGGTCTCTCTTCCCACACAGAGCATGCATTCCTGCTGCTTCATCTAAAACAGAAGCCCCTCCCTCAACCCCACGTTGCCCCCTTACCACTCTCCCTTTCTCATCCTTCATAGTCAAACACCTAAAATACCGATTCTTGCTTTGCCTCGGGCGTCTCATTCAGTCTGGAACCTCAGACATCCGTGCTGCCTCCATCAGCTCACCAATCCACCTTTGCAAAGCGACCCTGCCCGTTGCCAAGCTGAATGGACTCTGCTGAGCTGACACCGGGCTCCTGCAGAGCGCATGAGGTGTCTTGTCTCCTTAGTTTGGACGCTCATCATCTCTAGCCTCAAGATTGCATTGGATACCCAATTGGTTCACATGATTCCCAATTATGTATTTCTGGAATCCATCCTGCCAGATTCTGCCAAAACTCCAACAGTTTTCTTCCCAAACAGCATCCAAAAGGCCAGATCTTTCAGTGGTTCTCCACCATCCAAACGGTAAAGCAAATGCTGTTGGAGTGTGTCCATTCAGTAACTATGCACATTTGCAAGGCACTTACTTGTCCATGTACTGTCTGTTGCTGTGATAAAGACTGTGGCCAAATGCAGCTTGGGGAGGAAGAGTTTATTTCATCTTATACTTCCATGTTGTGTAGTTGAAGTTTTCTCCAGTCCTGCCTAGCCCCACGGACCCCACAGCCACTTATAAAATAATCACCCAGAAGATTAAATTAATTAAAACTGCTTGGTCATTAGCTCAGGCCTACTACTGACTAGCTCTTACATTTAAACTCAGTCCATTTCTGTTAATCTATATGTCACCATGTGTTCCATGGCTTTACCTGTGTGCCCTTACATGCTGCTCCCTGTATGGTGGGCTGGCGTCTACTGACTCAGCGGCTGTGGGGTCCTTGGGGCTGGGCAGGACTGGAGAAAACTTCAGGTACAAATGGCACCCAATGGCTTGAGTTTCCACCTGAAACCTGAGAATACTTAATAAACAATTCTAAACAGAGCCAAAAACAGGTTCCTGCTTCATGTCTCATGTGGGCAGCGAGATACTGTAACATGCTTGAACTACAGTATGGCAGGTTTGTAGTGTGTGGGCTTGACCTACTGCATGGCTGTGGATTCCCGCCACAGTACACAGAGGCATCTCCAAGCTGCACAGTGCGGTGCCTGGTGGATTTAGCCTTTGCTAGTACAAAAAAAAAAAAAAAAAAAAAAAGAGGTTTCTGGGCTACACACTGCTGGATGGAAGCATAGACCCACTGCTTCCCAGAGTCAGCATGGTTCCCAGACCTGGCGGAAGCCAGTTCCGCCATGTTGGGAAGCTGAGTGGGCAGGGCCAGCAGCCAAAGCTGCCATTTCAATCCTAGTCATTCTACAGTTTAAAGCAATAGATTCACAATAAGTCAGATTCAGATTGAATAAACCTCTAAATGGTTTACAATATGTGTAAAAATGTACATAGGTTTAAAAGAGAGAGAGAAAGGAATATAGACAGTTATATTAAAGAAATAGAAAGTTTTAAAAAATAAAGTCTTTAAAGAGACAGTAAAGGTAGTATAAAAATAAGCCACGTAAAGATGGATATTACACAGAGAATCTGGATTGTGTTGTCTTTGATATTTTTAACTGTAGAAAGACATTTGATTGTAAAGGCTGCTCGGTTAAACCAATGCATATATTTTAAAGATATCTTGACTTCAAAATTTGGATCTAAGGATATGTTTGCTTTGGAAAGGAAGCTCTGCTTTTGTTTCCACAGGAAGCCAGAGGCTATGGATTTGTTTCAGATTAAGATACATCAGGTTTGACCAGCCAAGACCACCTGAAAGGTCTCCGATGACACCATGGCCCAGATGATCCAACATCCAGAACTGTTTCAAGGCAACTGGCTCAGACAATGCAACCTCACGGACTACTCCATAATCCTAAAATCTTCTTTGTGGCCCCATAGGACTACCAGTGCCCTCTGTCAGCAGGAAGTAGCCTAGAAAACTACGCCCACATTCCCAAAAATAGATTATGGATGTTTGTCTTTGTTTAGGTTGTTGGTTACAAATTGTTATTTGTCATAGTCAATATTTTTCTGAAAGAAGAAAGCGGATATGATATGGAAATATAGGATATTGATATCATAGGATGAAAGGGTGGATTGTTGAACCTACTTCTAAAGAAGCCTCTGTGTGTTTATTTGGGTCTGAGCAGCTGGGGACCAGGCAGAACACAAGAAAACTTCAGCTACAATGTTGCAGTTCATGACAGAAGGAAGTCAACTCAGAGAAGGAACCTGGAGGTCGGAGCTGAAGTCCAGACCAGAGAGAAACGCTGTTTACTGGCTCGCTCCTTGTGGTTTTCTCAGCCTGCTTTCTTATACAATTAAGGACCACCTGCCCAGAGTGGCACCACCCTCAGTGACCTGGTCCCTTCCACATTATCAAAATAAGCCCCACAGTCTTGTCTACAGGCCAGCCCAATGGAGGTATTTTCTGAATTGAGGTTCCCTTTTCCCAGATGACTCTAACTTGTGTCAAGTTAACAAAAGAACTACCCAGCACACTATCTAATTTTGTTCTCCAAACTGTCATCTGCCTAACAAATGGAATGGGCAGTACCAAAAAAAAAAATGAAAAACCCAGGGCTGGAGAGATGGCTCATCAGTTAAAAAGCACTTGCTGTTCTTGGAGAGATGTGGGTTCAATTCTCAGTACTCCCAGGGTGGTTTACAACCATCCCTAACTCCAGTTCCAGGGGATTCAATGCCCTCTTCTGACCTGCGCTGATACCAGGCACACAAGTGATACACACATACAGACATGTAGGCAATGTGTTCCTATACATAAATCTTTTAAAAATTTAAATGAAAAAGTTCACATAAACGGTGATGGCCTCACTTCCAGCAGTGAAGACGGGGGCAAGGGATGGATTCAGAGGCGTGTTTGCTAGAGCTTGCTGATCAAGCGGAGGGCAGGGGGAGGAGGGGAGCAAAGGAGGACCCAAACATTCTGTGGAAGCATCCCAAGGACTGGAGATGTTGTGAGCATGATGGGGAAATGCAAGGAAGAAGGAAAGGGATTTGGAATTGAATCTGCCGCCTTCGCCTCCAGCCATACTGCAGCTACCTGGAATCTAAGAGCTAGTTGAATCCAGGTGATCACCTAGGAATCGACTGTAAACTGTGAAAGAAGAGCATCACCTAGCAAGAGAATGAAGCACCAGGTGGGTGTGCACAGCGAAGAGAGCTCACATACTTGAGGGGAAACTGAGGAGAGGAAGCCCACAAAGGACACAGAGAACGTGGTAAGGAGGAGAGGAAGCTGCGTGGTGATAAACAGAGGCTAAGTGGAGAAAATGGTGCAGGAAGAAGAGCAGTCAAGTGTGCAAGATGAGGGTTAAAAGCCAGTCAAGCAGCAAGGGGAAGGGCAGTCATGCAGCAAGGGGGGAGGGCAGTCATGCAGCAGGGGGGGGCAGTCATGCAGCAAGGGAGGGAGGGCAGTCATGCATCAAGGAGGGGCAGTCATGCAGCAAGGGAGGGAGGGCAGTCATGCAGCAAGAGAGGGGGCAGTCATACAGCAAGGGAGGAGGGCAGTCATGCAGCAAGGGGGGGCAGTCATGCAGCAAGGGGGAGGGCAGTCATGGAAATGACAAGATCGGGAATGGACACCTCCAGAAGGTGGAGCTGCAACCAGCAAGTCTCCACACAAAACACACAGGCCCACAACTAGTCAACTGCATCAAGATTAAAGAGGCATTTTCACTAAGAAATGAATAAATTGGCTTCTAAACTCACAGTAACAAAGCATCAGCCAAAGGGTGGCAGATTTGTATTTTATATATTACTCCTAACATTACAAACTGACACATCCTTTCAAAAGGAAGAAAAAAATAATTTCACAGATGATATAGCCAGAATTTTGACCTGCTAATTTTGCTTATGGGAACCCAGCCTAAGAAACTAACCAAAAATATTTGTAGGCCCCAAACTGTTGTTTTCAGCATTGTTTATAATGATATATTTAAAAAAAAAAATAACTCAGGGGGAGGAACCAAAGGAAGTCAATTACATTGTATTCGCTTAAGAAGAATTGTGCAAACCAGAAATAATATAATGTGTTTATGATAAAAGAAATAATAAATAAAAAAATCCTTTGAATGTGTTTGTGCTTAAGGAAAGAGCAGAGACCCACACAAAACGAAGACGCATAGGGAGATGAAACCCAAGATGCTGTTTCCACTTCTTCCTATGTTCCCTGTAATATGGTTTGTATTACTTTTATAGCAAAAGTATTTTATTAAAATTTTTCATGATATAATTCTCTCTGGGCCACATGAATAACGATTCCGCCACGAGCACCGCTCTGAGTGAGAAGGGAGCTGTTAACGTGTATGAGGTTTATGCCTTTGTCGAGTTTATGCTGAGGTTCGCAGGACTCTCTGGGTGAGGCGTGCTTGCTGTGAGAGACCCGTTCGTCTGTTCCTTTCCGTTTTCAATATGCAGCTCCATGACCTGAGCGTGGGGGCGGCTCGCGCTTGGCAAACTCTCCCAGAGCATCGCTGCGGGCCTGTTTGGTCTCATCCCTTCCCAGTTTGCCTGGTTGCAGTCTTTGAGGCAGCTGCCTCCTCCAAGACACCCTACAATGCCCCCGAAGCTAGGACCCCAGACTCTGAGATGTGAGCCCAGTCCTCATTAAAAAACAACGCTTCAGGACTACGGGGCTGTGCACCAGCCAACTGTACCTTATATCCCACGCAATGGGTAAGGAAGGTGCCAGGCAGAGGCTCCGTGACAGACAGGAGGGTTTTGCTTTTACTTGTATTGCTGATTTGCGGTTTTGATGAAGGATTGGGCCCAGCAGAGTGTGGAGGGGTACGCTTTGCATCATATTCAAAATGACAGCACAAAAACTGTTTCAGACTTTTTCTGATGTTCTAGCCATTGTCCTCATCAATGCTCATTTTAATTTTGCACAAAAACTTTTACTGATTTCACATAAAATTAGCCTCTTTTATCTGACAAGAAGTTGGAGATGGAGAAAAATAAGGGGGAAAGCCCCCAAATCAATGCTTTGCATTTCTTAGGTAAATTATTCCGGGCAGGGACAAGACAGCACAAAGCAGTGAGACAATACAGGACTTAACGGGAGGTCAATCTGTGAGATCGGTTTTTGTTAAACCCAAGCTTCATATAGGACAACAGCCTTCTTCTGTAGTCTCCTCACAGTGCAACATGCTATTGAGAACCCTTGTGTAACTTTCTTCTAAGCATCAAAGCACTGGAATTCAGTTTTTGAAGACATCCTTTTTCAAGGGGAAGGCTGACAGACTCAGTGAACGGAGCCACCGGAAAGACCACCACCTGACTGGAGCTAAAAAATGACATGTAAACACATAGGGCCGTGATTTGCAGAAATCGTGGTATAAAATAATGAACGGAAGCGCAGGTGAGTTTTCGGGATTGAGAACTCTGACCCGACAGGCAGAAGTGGAAGAGCAAGGCTGGCAAGGGTTACTCTGCGGCCTGAAGACTTCAAATGTTTTTCCCTGCTAGTCAAAAATTTAATTACTTCTCTCCCACCCTCCGCCACTGACAGTTCTAAATTAAAATAAACGAGACAAATCTCGGATACATGTAGCGCTTGAGAAAATACTGTTGCCGGCGCGGGAGCAGCTAGAAACTCTCAGGATAAATTCCCTCCTTGGGTTCCGTGGGATGGTGCAGGGGTGGGGAAGGGGCAGGGCAGGTGCTGAAGTGAAGGAACAGGCTAATATCATGTTTGCTCCACAGGGTTGCTCCCACAAGGTGTGGCCTTCTCCTGTGTGTTCTCTGTGCACACATCGGAGAAGGTTTAGAAAGAAAACCATCTCGGGGGAAGTGGGAGAGACAAACGCCCCGTGGTCGCCCAACGTATTAAGCCAATTCCTGTCTAAGTGCAGGTAAAGTGGTTTTTATTTAGTGGCAACCATCAACTCTGTTAAAATTAATGAGCGGTCAGAAGCACAGTTGGACCTGGTCTGGCTACACGTTTGCCATCATTTTAATAGAGGCAGCTCCTTGTTCTCTGAGATAAGGAGATACCTGGATGCGAGTCTGTCCCCTTTAAGACGAGGCTTGGGGAGTCCTGGAGCCCTGCCTTGTCATGTCTGCAGCTCTGAAGCAGCTGCTGAGCATTCCAACTTTCTCAGAATCCATCATAGAGGGAATTCTCTTGTCGCTGGCTTCTTGTTTTTAAATTCCCAGTTCCTAGTATTTTCCCCAGACTCATTGTACCTCTCTAGGCTGAGTGGGAAAGTAGCAGGCCTGCCCTGTGATGGTAAACAGGAAGTCAGTGGCCTTTTGGATCCATGACTGCTGCCCTCTGTGTTTGGCCTTGGGAAGTAGAGATAAGAAGGTACATAAATATGGTCAAGTATCTGTGGCCATTCAAGCAAATACAACCAGCTCATGAGTAAGGATCCACAAGCACGCAGACATACTGAAATTAATAAAGAATTGTCTTCCCAATGATGCCATGATGGCCTGAGAAAACCACATGGAAACTTCCAGCAGCCACAGTGAGCTGAACAGCGGGCACACCATGGCTCTCCTGGTCATCAGTTCCTTCTCCATAAAAGTTGTCTCAGAACAGTTCAAGTTCCCTCATGCCACCTCTGCTGAGGATGAGAGGGAGTAGAGGAGAAACCGGGCTGCTCAGCACAGATGCGGCCTTCCTCTCCTCCTCGCCAGACAACTGGATCTCCTATCCATTTGCACCTCCTTCCATCAACTACTGACTACCGCTACCCTCCCTTGAGCTCTGGGAGTGCCGAACACACCTTGGCATGTCTTTGTGAGCCACTTCTGAGCACCGACCAAGCTACACCATGTTTGAGTCTTAGTACTGCGTGCTTCTGCACGGACGCCTTTGACACACCAGAGCCCAGCCACCATCATCAGCACATCATGTCTGCTCCTTCCAACTCCAGTGTAATGCTTGGTCCATTCCTGTTCCCTTCTAGAAGATGTAAGTGGGCCTCTTGTTTCCAATTGGCCTGACCTTGCAGCATTATCATATAATCCTAATTATTACAACTTCAGAAAAAGGCCTCAATGAAAACCAAGATGTCTCTGTGTTTTATCATAACATTGGCCAATCTCACTACTGTTTTGTTTTTTGGTGTTGTTGCTGGTGTATGTGTGTGTGTGTGTGTGTGTGTGTGTGTGTGTGTGTGTGTGTGTGTGTGTGTATGTGTGTGTGTATGTCTGTGTGTGTGTGTGTCTGTGTGTATGTGTGTGTATGTGTGTGTATGTGTATGTGTCTATATGTGTATGTGTGTATGTGTATGTATGTGTGTGTATGTGTGTGTGTATGTGTGTGTGTGTGTGTGTGTGTGTTTCTTCTTCCTCCTGTCTTGGCAATCCTCATCATTTGTCACTCCATATGGTTTCTATAATTACAGTAACAACTTCTAAATAAAATAAGACATTGAAATTTTGAGTAGATTTGTGTTGAATTTAGAGATTCATTTGGTAAGTCATGCCTTATAATGTTGAGTCTTTTGGCCTAAGATAACTGTATAGTTCCCTATTTGGGTAGGCTTTTTAAATGTATTTCAACAAAGTTTTATTATTTTCTGAAACACAAAAAAGAAAATATTAAGTAATCCCCATTGAGAGAGTGGCTGCACCCCACGTCCCTCCTCCTCACGAATGCCTTGGCACAGTTGGTTTTCTAGAAGGAGATGCGGACTTCCCAGCTGTCTTCCTCATCCTGGGTTCTCTCCTGAGACCATTTTCACAAACATCACTGCTGTACCCTTGATTCTCCTGGTCCAGCCAGGCATCCATCTTGTGAGGTTCTCATGAGTCTGGCCCCATGACCATCCTCATCTTCCTGCTACCCCCTGGCTGCCCCACCCCATCTCCCACCCTGCTAGGTTCAGCACGAAGGAAGAGTTCAGTTTCTGGGTCACAGCCTCATTGTGCTCCATGAACGGAAAGAAGACACTGCTTTCATGCTGTGGAGAGTAGGGCTCTTTCTACCCACTGTTTCCACTACACCAAGGCTACATCTTCGCAGCCCACTGCCCATAAGAGCTAACAATAATAATAAGAGCATGAGATACAGGGGGAACTCTTAAAATACTATCTTAAGAGCCCAACAGATATCTTCTAGGCCCCCCTAAATGACGATGAATGTGTTTTGTTCGTAACCTCAGTCCATCCCTCCTTATCCAGGCTGCAATGACCTTCATTCCTCCAAATTAGCAAGCGATTGCCATGGGCAGATGAGAAGTGTGGGACCTTGGAGACTGCCAGTGAAGAAGACATTGTATGTAGTCACAGCAGCACCCGGAGACTCCCAGGAACCAAGCCGTGATTCTAAGAGAGGGGACACATGTGGGGAGGCCCGTGGCAGGGTGTGCAGGGGTCCAACATTGCAGGTTATTTGGTTTTGTCTCTTAGGTTCCTTTCTAAACTGATAGACACACGGCAGTTCCCCAATTACATTAGATGTCAGAGAACCTTGATACAGACCTTTATGACCCTCGCAGTCAATTTAGCTTTAGTTAATTTCTTTTATTTTTCCCCCCCAAAAAAGTTTCCTGAAACATCACTTCAAGGACCCAAACTGCAGAATTTGCATTGAGAAGTAGCACATGAATAAAGAAAGTAACTGTCTCTGAGCAGCCTGGATGAAGACAAACTGAACGCTACAAGGAGATCACTTCAGTTCAAGTATTTTGAACGATTTCTACAAAGAAAACGTCTCGAGTGTCTGGAAAAAAAATCAAGATAAAACTACCCTTCATAAAAGGCCTGGGAAACCGCCACACACTAAGAAATGAACAAATAGCTTCGCTCACAAGGTGAAGCTAAAGGAAGATGACCAACAGCAATCTAAAGATAGAATGGAGATGTGTCTGAAGAGGGGATAAATGAAATGTCCCGCGTGCAGGTAACCGAATTCCGTGGCTTCTTAACCCAGTTGGGTCAGCGCTGCTTCTCTCTGGAGGAAAAGCTGCAGAGGAAAAACGTTCTTAGTGTTGGCTCGGCTATTCTCAGCCCCGGTGCCAGTTAGGTATAAATGAAAAATGTATTTGTTTAAGGACTGTACATTGGCAGGGGAAAATTGGGGATGGAATTGGTAACCTGACAAGAGAGAATGAATGGGGACCAGAGAGAAAATCCTGGAACTGAGCAGGGCCCATTTGTCATGTTGCTTCATTGTCTCCATACGGAGTTATTAAAAGAGAACACAGAGACACTGAATTAAGCCGGAGCGGAGGCTCAAGCTGCAAGATACGATTTTTGACAATGGAGAGAGGTACGCCGAAATTGCCTCTCAGCCTACTTCGTGCTGCATCGTTGAGGATTTTTTTTTTGACAGGACCTAGAAGCTTTATCAGAACGACTACTAACTCTGAACATCTTTGGTGGGCCGCTCTGCTCCCTCCTCAGAGGTCAGCTTTCCCATCTGCTGTCACCCTGTGAAAAGGCATCAAGAGAAAGCTTTCAAGCCAGAGACAAACACAAAGAGATGTCTTATTTTTCCTTAGGCTCAGAAACAAAGATCTGAGACACATCTGAGGGGAGAAAGGGCAGTTTGCCTGAGTGTGTGCATGAATGCTGTTTGGAATAACATAATACGATGTCTTCTAAACATTGAAATGACAGTGGGGTTTTAAAACCTATATAGAGTGTTGTTGGTAAAGGAACAAACTCACCTGTACAGTACTGTGAACCCACACTGTTTTAGTCTCCTCCAGAATACCAAAACCAGCCACTCAGAGGGAACCTGTCCCTTGCCTTACGAGGCAGCATGTTGACCTGACAGCCACAAATAAGCCGCCTGACTTTTCTCTCTGACATCACTGCCTTCTTAACTAAATTGATCCACAGTCTCCTGTTTACAGGAAGGCGCCAAAGCCAGCCTTGCGGTTCTGATGGCCTCTAAAACCCTCCCTCCGTATCCTCTGGAGGAACTGCAGACACTTCCAGAACAAATCAATACCTATATCTAACACGCATTGCAAAACATTTTCCTTTCTAATTTATTCGATGAAATATTTTTTTGCTCCTTTCTCAGAAACATTCTCTTCTCTCTTTCCACATCTGTCTTGAAGAGGTAAACTGATCTCTCGGAAACATGGGGATTTGCTAACTTCCGACACGTAAGTTAGAAATTTCCCATTAAAGATTAAAAAATACTGTGGGAGCAAAAATCAATGCACTTTTAAAAGTTGGTGGAGAAGAGATTATCAGTTTCAAGTACTAATAAAAATAAATTCCACAGGGGATGCTGCCCAGATCAGGGGTCTGGGGAAAGGAAGGCTTAAACATGAGGGTGCCATTAGATGTCACAAGGGGGCAGATTTGACAGCAGTGGTCCTGAATGGTAAGGGATCTCCTGAAAGACTGCTGAAAGGGATCTGGGGAGACAGCTCAGTCAGAAAAGTGCTGTTACACACAGAGAGACTCCCAGAGCTGGGGGGCAGAGGCGGGAGGATCCCTGGACTCACTGGCCAGCCGATCTAGCTGAATCAGCAAGCCCCAAGTTCCAGTGAGAGAGACCATGACTCAGAAGATAAAAGTGGACAGTTCCAAAGGAATGGCATCTGAAGCTGATATCTGGCCACTACACCCATGCACGAACATGGATAAGCACACACATATGTGAACATACCATGTACGTACACGTAAACACACACACACACACACACACACACGCACGCACGCACGCACGCACGCACACACACAACTTTTGTAAACTGTGAGCATCCTGGTGTCCTGCTTAGCTGACTGAACAAGCTTGTGTGACCTCAGCTTTAGTAGCCTTTGGTGGCCTGAGACTAAGAAGAGCCATGAGTCTCAGTACTGGCTGACACCTTCAAACCCCAGTACATGTTGTTCACTGGCTTAGATTCTTGTGCATTCTTTTATTTATTCTGGGTATTTCATTTTCAGAGGCATGGTTTCATGAGGTTCATTTTAAAAGAGGTTTTTAAAAATTATTTAAATGTACTTCTCTTAATACCATGTACTCATTCTGGCAGGGTGTATGCCCATGACATTTTTAAAACTTTTAATGATAATACACATTCTGCTGTAAAATACAACCTCCCAGAACTAAGCCATTTTTGTCTCCTTATCTCTCCCCTCATTCTATAAATCTGTGTCTCTGATGATTCATTCATAATCTGGTTATTACGGTATTTATTTCAGAGAGAGATGAAGGGCCCTAGTTAATGTTTTTGGAACATGTAGCAAGTCCTGATTGTAAGACTGAACAGAAGTGAATACAACATATATTATGAGCAATCAAAACGCAGAAGCAAAGGGGGTGATTGAATTCCAAGCCTTTCCATTCCTCTTTCTTCAAGGGAAGGAGGGGGGACATTTTAATAAGTAAGTCTGCTGACATTTTCTTTCTTGAAAGGTAATCTTTCCATTAGAAGAGTCATTTGTGGGGGAAGTCTTTGCGTTTCTCCAGGCTGATGCATTCTTCTTTCTGAATAGGTAAGAAGTTCTGTGAACAGATTACTGAGGGGGCCATTTGCATCCCAGGACATGTGAGACTCAGGCACCTCCGAAGAGGATATATGCGTGGATCATGTGTGTTTAGTTTTCCTGGGAGAGACACCCCCACCCCAGACTTCCCCACAAGCCTGGCTCTAGGACCATATTAACCACTTGCTTTGAATTCACATGAGTCCCAAGTGCTAAATTTGCCAATGCTTCTACATAAAGGTTACGTGCTCACTGTAAGTGTGGCATCTATTCAGAAAGATAGCCATATTGGTTGCTAGGAGATGGAGGGATCCTCTCAGAGAAAAATCAGTCCTGACAAAAAATTTTTTTTCACATAAAGACCTTTTAAATATAAATACCTTTGACAGCAGCTATTATTATTCACTGAGTTCTTTCACATCTGAATAAATGGCAGAAAAATGATGAAATTATTCATACACCATTATACAGTAAAGTGTTAAAATAGAAAAGTCGTTTTCCTCTCTCCTCTCTCCCCCTCTCTTTCTCCTCTCTGTCTCTGTCTCTCTCTCTCTTTCTCCTCTCTCCCCTCTCCCGTGTCTCTCTCTCTCTCTTTCTCTCTCTCTCTCTCTCTCTCTCTCTCTCTCTCTCTCTCTCTCTCTCTCTGTCTCTCTCTCTCTGCTAAAGAAAATGAAAGCTGCTTTTGTTTCTTCGGATTGAATTTCAATTGCTTGCCTCTTCAGAGTCCCAGGACGAGGGAAATGTCTGAGAACCTGAGGCCATGGATTTGGATCACTGTGTATTCCTTCAGCCCCTGGTGTCTGCTCTTGACAGTCAGAACACTCAAGAGAGAGCATGGCCACGTTCCCCCACTGGGTGGCTAGGAAGAGCAGGTGGGATTCGGTGCCCCTTGAAAGCAGCCATCCATCCGATTGCATTTCAATCACGCCTGCAATTTTCTCCCTACTGGGTTGACTGGAAGCACAGCTGCCCTGGATGTGGGACTATGTACTCAGCTTTTGGGGGGAAAATTCTTACCAAATAAAGTGTGGGATGAGTAATATGCTCACTGTGTATAAATTGTACAGACCACAAATGAAGCAGCAATGGTCCCTAATTCCGTGGGCCCTCCCTGCCCTCGAGGAGCTGAGACCCTGGCAGCTCTCCCACGGAGGCCACCACCTTTGGATGACAGCTGGAAACGTGTAACCCCTGGACTTACAGATAGAGACCACTGTGGACACACATCTCATTGGCATGAGAATGGCCACCCCAGAGCCCCAGCACTGTATAAAATCTCTCAAGAATCTTCGCTCGTCGAGTGCCTTGGAATCCGACGGAGACATGCTTCCTTATCCAAATATTGACACGAAGGCCTCCATTGACTGAGTGTTTTCCTGTGAAAGCTTCGTATGGTAATGTCCCTTCATCCCATTTCACACATTTGTTCTGACTCCTGGCACCAGGAAGCTCTTATTGTTCCCGTCAGTGCTTAGTGGGCCAGTGACATTTTTCCCTGTTAGTGACAGACATAGTGTGTTTCCTTTCTGGAAGTTCTCATGAGAGTTTCTTGCACTGTGCTCTGCACGCATTGGCAGGTCTCCACTTTCTGGTTCTTCCTTGCTGCCTGTTAGGTCAAAGCCATCTTAACAATGTCACCGCTAATTGACTAAGAGGGGGAGGGAGGTGTTGGGGGCGAAGTCCTGCAAAGTTCCAAGCCCCATGAACTTACACCCTTACACCACCGGCTGCAGAAAGCCCTCGAGGATGCGCTTGGGGAATCCCACTCTGCTTTTGATGTATGTCAGCAAGGCTTCGAGGACTTCACGTAGTAGCTGTCCTTTGGGGTACTGCATACAGTCAGACTTTTCCCAAGCAGTTCCCTGATTGTATAACTCTGCCTGTGGCAGGAAGGATTTGGGTTTTCAGGGCTGGTTCTCATGCTTTCTGCATTGGGACAGACTTTTCTCATTGAGTTCTACACTCACGGATGAGGTCAATGCAAACAGGAGCAACAGGAACACAGTGCCTCACTGTTTGCAGTAGATGGTATCCTGCATGAATCCAGATGGGTCCCTGGACTCTTAAGGAACATCTATCAAGGCTCACACTTTCCAGCTGGACCTAGGTATTGCTTGATGCTTAGTAACTATGGGAGGACCAGTTGAGAAGACTCTGAGGGACAGAAAGGACACTAGCAAGAACTTTCGAAAGCGGCTTTCACTTAGGTCCTTTCTTTTTAATGTGCATGGGTGTCTATTTACTGTATTTGTGCAGTATCCAGAGGCCAGAAAAACGGGGTTGAATCCCCTGGACTGGAGTTATAGACATTTGTGAGCTACCATATAGGTCCTGGGAACCTAACTGGGTCCTCTGGAAAAGCAGTCAATGCTCTTAACTGCTGAGCCATCTCTCTAGGGGTGTGTGTGTGTGTGTGTGTGTGTGTGTGTGTGTGTGTTCACATGTGTTCAGGCACATGTGTGTGTATGGGGTGCAAGTATGCAGTGGTCAGAGCATAATTTGAGGAATTATTCCTCAGGCATCATCAGTTTTGTTCACTTTTTTTTTTTTTTTTTTGAGGTAGGGCCCATCACTGGCCTGGAGCTCACCAGGTAGACTAGGCTGTCCAGCTAGCAAGCCATGGGGCTCTGCTTTTTTTTCTGCCTCTCCAGTACTATGATTACAAGCACATGTTAACATCCTTTTTTTTTTTTTTTTTTTGGGCATAGGTTCTGGGTGCCAAACTCAGGTCCTCCGGCATGGCAAGGACTTTACTAGCCAGGCTAACTCCCCAGTCCTCGGCTTCTCTCCTTGATACTTCCCATCAGAAAACACTAGCGATGCTGGGCGGTGGTGGTGCATGCAGGAGGCAGAGGCAGAGCCAGGCGGATCTCTATGAGTTCAAGGCCAGCCTGGGCTACAGAATGAGATCCAGAAAAGGCACCAAAGCTACACAGAGAAACCCTGTCTCAGGGAAAAAAAAACACTTTTTAAATACCAGTTTCGTCACAGAAACTCTGGGAGTGAAGGTTTAGACTACCACAATTCTGGGCAGGTTGGGCTTATTCCATGAGCTGTGGAACGATTCATCCTGCGGGGAACCACGGCGGTTCATACAGACATGAGAGCAAGCCCCAGGCCTGACTTTAGCATCCCACCCTCATCCCTAGCCTGGGGAATGGGGCCTCGGGCTTCAGGGGTAGGCCAGGCTAAGGGCACAGGAACACTGGAGGGGGACAAAAGCAAGACCCAGTGTTCTCTAGCGTCAGCAGTAGCCCTGGACCTTCCTTTACTGTCCCCTCCTCCATTTCTCCATCCCAGACCCAAACAATGGCTCTCTCCCCCTCCAAGTGGCACAGCAGCTGTGACTGTGCCAGAGTGCAAGTGTCCGTACAACCATCTTTCCTCTCCGCTGGCTCCTTCCCAAGACACACTCCAGGTATGATTTACTTCTGGTCCATTTCCTATGACTCGGTTACATAGGATGCAAAATTATGATAATAATGCTTGTCTCCAGATAATGAGTAAGGGGCTCACATTTCTCATCGTGGAGATGTTATACACACGCACAGTATCATTACAGCTAGAAATCCATGACTGGAGAAATTAAATTTCCTGGAATGTTTTATATCTCCTAGGAATGTTTGTAATCCTCTGTATTTACTGCTAAACGAGGTGGACTACAAGAAAGGGGATGCTTAAAAGGCAGGAATGAGTTCAATGGGAACAATTAACAAATGGGGAGATTGCAGTCCTGTGCTGTGTGCTCTACGGAGGAGGAGACGTGGTAAACATGCAACAGGAAACCGTGTTTGGTTTCTGCAAGGAAGGCTTAACGAACAACAGACTGAAGCAGGGTCTTCAAAGAAGTTTCTGCACTTGTTTACCTTCTGAAATGCAGCTGAAAAGAACATTACGCCTCGGTTTAAGAAGTGGTGTGTCATGGGACAGTTTACCCGGTTCTGCCGTGAGCTTGCTGACCTGGACATACAAAATGAAAAAAAATGAAAGGATTCATTAAAAAGCTAGAAAGGATAATGCAAGTCTTTGGGGGGTGGGGGGTTAAGACTGAAGTGTCTTTAATAATTTCTCAAGCTCGGTTCCTTTTATGGTTTCATGAACATTTGAAACAGCATCACATTTAGGCAAATTTTCATTAATTCCATGTACTTTGCAAATGCACTCAAGTGTCAGTTTTCTAGACTTGTTTCCACCTCCATTTTTACCACAAGACACTGGTTTCTAGCCTGGTGACGTCAGAACAAAGAACTGACATTTTGGAAACTCGTCTTTCTGGAGATAGGAGCACACAGTCACTGATGCTCCTGCCTGCAAGCACCACCTGGTGTTGCCAGGGCTATCCTGGGCTATCCACCTAAGAAGACCACCGACCCAGCCCAGACCCTCTTCACCAGAACCAAGTGCAACCTTTGATCTTCTACCTGAGTAATCGCTATAATTACCCACAGTACTTCAGCCTGTGACTTAGTCCTCTGACCTCTGACCTCTGACGATGGAGAGGAGAAACTGAGCAAAGAGAGTAAAGAATGTCCTCAGACTTCGCCCTGTTCCAAAGCCAGGCTTGTCAACGTCCCGAAAGCACCCACGTTTCCAGCCCAGGACACAGCTCTCCCAGAGTCACATTGGCCTCACTCTGGGCCCTGCCATTCCCAACAGAGGTGCTACTTGCTGTCTGTGAACGGCTTGGACCTGATACCAAGGTTCTGTTTACTTATCCGGGTTCCGGCCCCAGCAAAGAAGTTTATTCACTCCCTCAGCAACTATTTACTCATAAAATGTTTCAAGCTTATAGGAAAGTACCAAGGAATATATATACAGCTAAGACTTGCCACCAACTTAGCCAAGAATCACCTCTTTGCAGCATCTGCCATGAATCTATTTAGACGTGATAAACTAAAGTAAGGGCATCCCTCCTTTCCTTCTCTCTCCAGCTGTGACCCTTCATCTGACAGCAGTTTGAATCCTTCCCTCACCTGCTCCGTGCTACTTCTGTATACATATGCATGTGTGAAATGTGTGTGCCCAGGCTTCAGTGTCACAGAACTCACAGAAATGATGTTTGCAGCCTCTTTTTACACTCCATTACCGACTAGAAACAGTGCTGTTGGATCAAAGGCATCCAGGTACTTCTCTCTCTCTCTCTCTCTCTCTCTCTCTCACACACACACACACACACACACACACACACACACACACACACACACACCCCTTATGTGTTATTTTTCAGTTTCTCTTTATGGAGGAGCCGTTGCTTTCAATGCCCCATAGGTATATCCACATTCTTGCCTTGCTATCTTCTCATTGGCTGACAGGATAATTATGAAATTGTTGTTTTAGTTGTGTTTGGGATATTACTTAAAGATGTGTTACGTTCTTTTATGCTGTGGAATATTTGTTTAATGAGGCAAAGAAGTGTTACATTCTTTTTTGTTGCATTTGTTTAACTCTGTGAAGCTGTGTTACTGTGCCTGCCTAAAAACCTGATGGTCTAATAAAGAGCTGAATGGCAAGGCAAGAGAAAGGATAGGTGGGGCTGGCAGACAGAGAGAATAAATAGGAGGAGAAATCTGGGAGGAGAGGATTGAGGAGCAAGAACAGAAGAAAGAGCATGTCAGTCATACAGCCAGACACAGAATAAGAAGGAAAGAAAAGATATGCAGAAATAGAGAAATGTAAAAGCCCATAGGTAAAAGGCAGATGAGGTAATTTTAGAAAAGCTGGCTAGAAATAAGCTAAGCTAAGGCCGGGCATTCATGGGAAAGAATAAGTCTCTGTGTGATTATTTGGGAGCTGGGTGGTGGGCCCTAAAAGAGCAAAGAGTAATGTGGTGGTGTTGTATTCCCCGAAATATTGTGCACCCTAATAAACTTATCTGGGGCCAGAGAACATAACAGCCACAATATTAAACATAGAGGATAGGCAGTGGTAGCACACGCCTTTAATTTTAGCATTCCAGAGGCAGAAATCCATGTATTCAAGGATACATCCAAGCATAGTGACTCACGCCTTTAATCCCAAGAAGTGAGCCTTTAATCCCAGGGAGTGATGGCAGATAGCAGAAAGGTATATAAGGCGTGAAAACCAGGAACTAGAAGCATTTGGCTGGTTAAGCTTCAGGCTTTGAGCAGCACAGTTCAGCTGAGATCCATTTTGGATGAGGACTGAGAAGCTTCCAGTCTGAGGAAACAGGATCAGCTGAGGAACTGGCGAGGTGAGGTTAGCTGTGGCTTGTTCTGCTTCTCTGATCTTCCAGCATTCACTCCAATACCTGGCTCCGGGTTTGATTTTATTAATAAGACTCTTTAAGATTCATACTACAGAGTAAGAAACAACCAACATTTGTATCTCCCCAAACCCAGTGTGGTTGGATAGTCCTTGATCTATCACTTCTTCTTTCAAGTCCTTTGACATTTACTCTCGCCCTACCACAGCTGGTATTTAGACTTGTCGCACTCATTTGCAAGAATTCTTTATATATTCTACATAATTGTCTTTGCTGCATAAGTTGAAAATGTCTTCCCAAGCTGCTCCTACAATTAAATTTGCAAAAACCAAGGGTTGGGGAGATGGTTTATAGGTAAAGTGCTTGTTGCACGTACATGAGGACTTGGTTTTGGATCTCTGAACTCCACATAAAAAAGCTGGGCACGGTAGTACGCTCCTAGAGCCCTGGGACAACAAAGACGGGAGGACCCGAGGGCTTGCTGGTCAACCGTTCTACCAGAGCTCCAGATCCAGTGAGAGACTGTCTCAAAAATAAGATGCAGATCATCATAGGAAGGCCTCCAATGTCAACCTCTGACCTCCATAAACACACACATTCACACAGACACAACACGTGCATACACCACACACACGTAGAGAGAGACAGATCTGCACCAGGGCACCAGGCACTGCGACAATAGCAACCTGGGTAACTTACTAATATGGCTTGGAGCAGTTCTAGAGCTTTCTCTTCTCCAGGACGGGGATTGTGTGGGGCTACTTATGCTTATCTGAAACATTATATTGTATATTCTTTTACGTATTTCAAAGGAGGTAATAGTCTTTAATGTACGTATTTTGGTACCCTAGCACAGGAACAAATATTGCTAAAATCAATTTATGCAATGAAAAGCAGATTCTAGGTCTGCTGAGTCTGGGAACCAGAAAGCTGGGGGAATGTCTGCCAGCAACGACTTGACTCATAAACCAGTCCCAAAGCTGGTGAGTCACACATCCTATGCCCACAGTGCCCTGGGAGCATCGGGAGAGATAAATGTATGCCCCTGCACACATGTGTATATTTGTATATGTCCAGGGAGTATCTTTATTTTAATCTAGCAGTCTAATTGATGAGTTAAATGCTGAGGAAGCTGTTTTTATGGCACCAGCACTCAGTGTGCATCATGGAAAAGTCATTTAGTTACTTCTTAATTCTTCACTCATTTCCACTAAAATAAACACAGAACAGACTCGGAAAGCCGATGCTGAGGACAGGCTCAGTGAATCTGTGAGCCTGTGGCTGGAAGCCTAAAATATTATTTTGAATTAACCTATTAACTCATTTGAGATAATTCTGTCCAGATTTTAGTCTGTATTTGTTCAACTGATTTATTGTCTGTTTTTCTTTCCCTCAAATGGGACTCATTATGTCTCCCTAAAGCAGTGTTTTCCATGTTTTCTTTTACTACTTTTATTTTTCAGAGTTACTTTATCTCCTAATTATTGAGTTAGGAATCATGTAGCCCTAATTATGAAACCCAGATTGACTGTGTGCCCGTCTCAGCGGACCAGTTTGTAGGGACGCATGCTTAGGCACCAAGACGGCCTTTTAAAAGGATGTCCGTTACACTTCGAGCAGTATTGCACTCATTTAACTATTTCTGTAAGATTCTGGAGATTTACGACCTGAAACTGGATTTCTCCATACAACTGGAAATGCAGCAGCAGTAGATAGAGCCCACCACGCAGTGTGCCCCATCTCATAGGCAGCCTGCAGCAGGAGCAGAATCTCACTGGAAAATGCAATAAAGGGGACCTGAGCTTGGGCTCCCAACTTGGACAGCCTTGGGTTGGGGTCTTAAGATGCCTCAGTAACTTGTTTAAGATCCTGGTACAGCCATTTAGTCAACCTCATGTGAAAGCTGGAGCGCCTATGGTTATGAGATTGCAATGATTAACTGCACTGGCTAAAGCCGCGCCGCCGAGAAAGCCCCTGGTGGGGTCTTTGATCTGATCCTTCTTCCCTGTAACGGTTCCCACCTGACTTCTAAGCACACCCTGTTAGAGTCTCTAGGTTTCTCATAAACTCGAAACTGCCCTAAGGAGGGAAGCTTATTGTGATCACTTGTCAATGAGGAGGTAGAGAGAGAAGGAGAGTGAGCAGAGAGAGAGGGGAGGAAGGAAGGAGAAGGAGAGAGTGAAAAGAGAGGGGGTAAAAAAGAGAGAAAGAAAGAGGAGAGGGAAAGAGAGAGAGAGGGAAGGGAATGAGAAAGATGCAGAGGGAGAAAGAAGAGAAAAGAGGGAGGGAAAGAGCTGGGGGAAGAAGAGAAAGATAAAAAGGGAGCTGAGGGAGGGAAAGAGGGAGAAAGGAGTGGGGAAAGGGAAGCCTGCCAACCTTAGCTCCTGCAGGATTAGCGGCTTGTCTTGAACAGGTGGCCATGGTGACTAATTACCGTTAGCTTCACCCAGTGACTGAGGATCTCAGCAATGGGAAAAGGAGCTCGCTCTACAGCCTCCTTGAAGTCGTCCTTGCTAGCGTCAACTCCAATCTTTGGTTCTTTACAGGCCCTTTTCAAGGTTCTTTTTCTAAGGGTTAATTGGAGGAGAGTAACATCTGCAAGTCTCCTTCCTCAGGCATGCCAAGCTGAGCTGTTATAAATTCCTTCTGGAAAGGGGCAAAGTTGCATGGCTCTATGGAGAACCTTCCGTCCTGGGGAGACCCACTGTCCCCACAGCAGTGAGTGTGGGAGACCAGGCATCAGTATCTCTGAACAGCTGATGTTCAATGTCTTGTCATACCCCCCTCAAATGCCTCCACCCACAAAGGCCTCACTTCAAACACCACATGAACTGAATCCCACATATATCATATGTACATCATATTGCCTGGGTATGTGACTTTTGTGTGGAACACTGTACTCTCTGAAGAAGGGAAATTTCTGTCTCCCATTTGAAGCAGAATGTTATTCCGTTGGAGAACAAAGGAGAGAATTTTCTAAGCTAGAAGATAGAGTTTTTTTCCGAATTGAATTATTCATATTCACCACGAAGTCAGAACGCTTGGGAATCACAGCCGTAGGTCTTGACAATTATCATTCTAGAAGAACTATCATATTTCAGCAGAATGTTTAACCATATTTGCCATTTTTACCCCAAATTTAAGTCATTTCCTTCATCAGTGATCAATTATACAGAACAGAAAACACCCTGTAAGTCTTATAGCACCTACTCTTGCTAAAAATACACTAAAAATGTTAGGTTGTCTTTCTTTTAATTTTAGATTTATTTATTTTATTTTATGTATATGAGTGTTTTGCTCACATGTATATCTGTGTAACATGTGTGTCCCGGAACTGGAGTTAAGGGTGGTTGTAAGCCACCATGTCGTGCTGGGAATCAAACCCAGATCCTCTGCAAGAGCAAGTTCTCTGAACCACGGAGCCACCTCACTAGCCCCCTTTTAATTTTTAATTTATCTGCCAAAGGATTTATGCAACATCAAATGCTCCTTCTCTCTCCAGCCATATTACTAAGATGAACTTTATATCCAGACTGTATTTGGGTAAAACTCTGACATCCCCACATTTTATAGGAACGAATTGAGAAACTCTTTATAATAAAATAAATATTGATAGATTTTAAGGAGACTTAAAATCTACACTCAGGCTCAGGAGGCTAAGGTGCTTGCCACTCAACCTGACAAGGTGAGCTCTGTCTCTGAGACCCCTGTAGTGGAAGATGGGATCTGACCCTGGAAGTTGTCCTCATATACATGACAGGTGCAACCCACACATGTGAACGCATGCAACATAAATACAGTTGTAATTAAGAAAAATGTTTTAAAGACTCTAAGTCCATTGTTTTTATAATGGCTGCTAAAATCTGAAAAACACTGGACTCACTCTACCTATCTACAGTTAGATAAAACTGTCTTTAGAGAAGCTTTGGATTGTTGTTGTTATTGTTGTTGTTGCTTTTATCATGTAAGTGATAGCATTGAGAAACAGAATAGCCACAGGTAACTACAGCTGCTAGCATTTGGGGATTCTGTAGAAAAGTTACCAAAGGAACTGGAGCTTTGGAAGGACTCTGGGTAGTGGAATGATGCCAACTCCAGATCTCAACTGTGTTTAGCATTTAAGTTCACAAATTATTCAATTAGCATTAAGCAAATACAAATGGCTTTATATCACCTTATTTGGAGACATTTTTCCTATGAAATATATTTTTAAAATGACAGTATGAACACCCAGAGTTTTAGACATAGTTGCAAGAGGCATTTTCTTAGTTCAGCCACTTTGGCTCTCCAGATTAATACACAACTGGGATCCGTGCTACAACAGTATTTCCAGGGCCCAGAGAAAAACCACTGACAACATGAGTTCTATTTTAGGAATCAATTACAAGTGAAGCATGAAAGAATAGCCAAAAATGGGCCATTCAGAAGGCCCATGTGTTCCAGAGAAATCCATCATCCACCTCTTCAGGCCATCAGTCATGGCGTCAAAAGATGAAAGTCTCATTTGCCAATCAAATCCCCTCCACAGGAAAACATTTTAACTGCCAGGCGGGAGCCAGTGTGTGAATGTTCAGATGTACGCCAGATTATGCTCCTGGGAAGTGTAAGCTACATGTTCTTTTAAGAGAAATCTTAAAGGAGTAATGACTGAAATAATAGCAGCTTGAATTCTTCTAGACTTCCAGGCACACAGACCCTCCCATGGATTGTTTTCTCACACACAGCTGATCACTTGCTGCTGGCCCGGTGCTTTTTCCTTACATCTAAGTGGCCTTAATTGTCAAATGGGCTTCATTTGCTCTTCATGTCACACTGGGATTGAATAGCCACCCAGCATTTGGCCACCTCTAACCAAAGAGCAATGACCCTGTTCAGTAAGGACCATTAATTACACCTGTGAGGTGAAGAACGAGAAAACAAAACTGGAAATACTCAAGGAAGGCATTAGTTATCTTCGAATATTTGAGAAATTGTCAACTGGGAGAACAGGCATGAGTATTTTGTTAGGTCCAGAGAACTTGGCTAAACCAACAGGTGACTATAGCAGGAATCTTAGAAGGTCTTATTAATAAAATCAAACCTGAGTCCAGGTATTGGGGTGAACACTGGAAGATCAGAGAACCAGAACAAGCCACAGCTAACCTCGCCTCGCCGGATCCTCAGCTGGTCTTGTTTCCTCAGACTGGAAGCCTCTGAGTCCTCATCCAGAATGGGTCTCAGCTGAACTGTGCTGCTCAAAACCTAAAAGCTTAACCAGCCAAATGCTTAACCAGCCAAATGCTTCTAGTTTCTGGTCCTCACGCCTTATATACCTTTCTGCTTTCTACCATTACTCCCTGGGATTAAAGGCTCACTTCCTGGGATTAAAGGCGTGGGTCGCCATGCCTGGCTGTATCCTTGAACACATGGATTTCTGCCTCTGGAATGCTAGGATTAAAGATGTGTGCTACCACTGCCTACCCTAAGTATCTAGTGGCTTTTCTGTTCCCTGATCCCAGATAAGCTTATTAGGGTGCACGATATTTTGGGGAACACAATACCACCACAGGTGACAATGTTCAGAAGGAAAACTCTGAATAGTCACAGTAGGTCAGACACGCACTGGACTGTCTGGTGCAGAATTACAGGGAAGGCTGGGAGTTTGTAGAACAATAACACAAGAGCATCCCCGCCAGGAAGATGCTAACTAGTGTGGATAACCGTGGAATCCCTGAGTTCCGGGAGCCTTGGGGATTGTTTGCTCTTCGTTTCTTTGGGGAAGTTCTTACTGTGTCACCTAGGATGGCCTCACATCCATTGTGATAATCCTGCCTTGGCTCCCGAGTGCTGGGATGACAGACCTGGGCTGCCAGGCCCAGCTCAACTCCCAGAGTCTCTGATTCAGGAGATTTTGCCGCTGACGCCGTCTCCCAGCACACCCTTATCTGATAACTAGCTGCTGTAATGCCATTTAGCCTGTTAACCCCCAAACCATCGTGCTGCAGGCTTCCAGACCCTGCAAACCACAAGCCATGAGCAAAGTGCTTGTCCTCCAGGTGTGTACTTCCCTACCTACCTCCAGTGGTGGTTGTTAGGACTGGATTAGGTAATTTACACAAGAGATAAGCACAACCCCTGGTACACAGAACACGTACATAGTAACTACTAAATAATTGTCACTATTATTAGCCATTATTACAAAATGCCAGCTCTGAAATCACTGTTTCCACAAGCACCACCACCACCACCACCACCACCACCAAAATCAGACCCAGGTGTGGTCAGCTCAACACAGCAATTTCTCTTATTCTCCGCTGTGCAGTTACTTCCAGCTGTATCCAATTTGCTTCAGGACCTTTGGATTTGAGAGTCGAACTGCAATAGAGTTGTGAAAACTGGACTCCTAGCATGGCAGAGGGGTACGGAAGTTGGGGTCATGCTGTCTGTTTGGAGATCGCGAGTGTCCTCTCACTTGGAAACGTGAAAGAGTCAGATCTTCGGGGGCCCCACCCCCGGCTGCACGTACGTTTATGAGGCAAGTCGGAGAGTGACCCAAAGACCGGGAAATTCCTGTCTCTTATGAAAGGACAGACCAACCAAACTGAAGACACTCGGCCAAACGATTAACCCAAAGTCTTCAAAATGTCAGGGACCGGACAGACAAGGAAACTGAGGCATGGTGATATCAATACTGTCTAGAACAGAGCAGGGGAACTAAGTTGTCGGATGGTGGCACAGAAAACAAGAGTTGGTAGAAAGCCTGGTGGGTTCCTACAGGCTCTCTGGCCCAGCTGATGGTACTGTGCGATTGTGAGTTTCCTCAGCTTGGTCCCCACCCGAGGTTACACAAGCCGCCAACAGAGAGGACGTCAGTGAAGTACAGGGAACTCGGCATGAATGAGCTCTGTAAAGTTTCTTTGCTCTTTAGATTAGAAAAGTTAAAACGTAAAACACAAAATGTTTTCAATTGGGCTATTTTTTTAAAGTATGTGACACTGAGATACATCCCCAGCCCTCTTTTTACTTTATATTTTGAAACAAGGGCTCACAGGTGTGTGCAGGCTGGCCTTGAACTCACTCTGTAGTGCAGGCTGGCCCCGAACTTGTCATCACACTGCCTCAACCTTCTAAGTAACTGGGATTACAAGCCTGTACGTACAGACCTGCCAATGGGGATGTTAAAACAGTAATATTATCCCAAGTACTAGCTACCGTGCACAGCTGCACCATGCGCAGATACAAGCACGCCACTGAAATGAGGAGATAAATGTAGGGTGGTTGTCTGAGCTTCACCCCTGAAGAACCGCCCCTAGTAGGCAGCAGGTAACAGCTAAGTACCTGCCCCTGCCCGGGGCGTGGCCGAGACGGGGACCCCTTAAGAAATGAAATGCGTATGTGCTCACTCTCTTGGCTACCTCGTGATCCTGGATGCTGGATGCAGAACTGCAAACCAAGTCAGAGTTCTCCAGAGAACCATGTTGGACTGCGCCTCCCCTCCTCTGCATCCCGTAACCAACTCCCTTTGCTTGCTGTAAGTTTACTCAAAATAAACCCCTTCTGAGTGTCAGATAAACTACCTGGAATTGTCTCATTAATCGCCACTATAGATAAAAATATTTTTAAGTTACAGGATCAAGGTCTGTCGACTGAATAACACCTCCTCGAAGTTCAAACACGGAAGCCCTAACAGCACTGTGCCTGTGTTTGGAGAGTGATTGCAGGTAGTCGGCTCAAATGAGAGCAGAGGCCGAAACAGTGCTGACATCCCCTAAGACTGACGTCCTCAGAAGACACAACAGGTCTGTCACTCTCTCTCCCGCCCTCCCCGTCTCTCTTCGCAGTCCACGTGAGAAGAGGAGGAGGAGAGTCCGCACCAGAGCTGGCTCACGTCACCTCCTTCTGCTCTCCGTGGCACACTATGAGAAGGCCACCCTTGGTCTGCGGGATCCCGTCAGGACAAGCTCTGCTGTGAGCCGAGTGTCTGTATTCTAGTTTTCTGACGCCAGCAGATGAACAGTCTTCTAGCTTTATGCTGCTGTCACACAGGTTGTACAACTGCAGTGTGGTCCACATTTTCTCTATTTCACTTCTGCAACTAGAACGGCAGCCCGGGTAGCACGGGGCTGAATTAAGGTGTCCACGCAGTTACTTCTTTCCAGGGGATCTTGTGAACATCCCGTCTCTTGCTTCTCCTGTCCCTTGGTTCTTGACCCTTCCTCCATCTTTAATGGTCCCACATCTGTGATCATCTCTTTTGCCTCCACAGTTCTGAAGGACTTGGTGGCTCAGTGTGCGGCCTGGTGATCCAGCATGAGCTCTTGTTACAGGGAACGCACCGTTAATCTCATGGGCAAAGCCCCTGCTATGGTGTGTTCCAGGCATAGAGCATGTCAGTCTTCAGAGGGTTGCTGTCTTCACAGCACATGCTGACACAAGAAAGCTTATCAGGGTTCAACTCTCAAGACCACTACAAAAATAAGTAACTGTTTTGGCCAAATCAAGGTTATGGGAAAGTGATGTAAGACTTGTACAAAGCAGCACCGCTGTGTATCCAAACATGTTCCAACCTGGCCAAGGAGGCCAGGAAAAGAAGACGGAGAATGCAGCACTCGATATTTGAAAGCCACAGTACAGACTGAACTGCTGGTGAGAGGTAGATGGAGCAGGAGGGAGCAATCTCTGTCCCTTCCCTTCCCAGCCTTCTGACATGGAGAGACAATGCCCCTTACTACAGGTGCAGAGTGGAGAGAGCAACAGAGTGACCAGACACAATCACCCAAGTAATGAAAGACCAGCTTGCAGATCAGTTTAGACCTGTCTCCTCACCAAGATCGGACCCTGCCCTGAAAGAAGGAACCCTAGACAGTGTAGATATGCAAACATCATTAGTGTTCTGGGAATCAGATAATTAGAAAAATATAATGAAGGAAAAATTACACTTGCAAGAGTAGCACTAATCATGAAATAACTGAGCAACCACTAATGAGCTGGAAAGAAAATCGTAAAAATTAGAAGATTCTGTCAAAGGAGAGATGTGTGTTGTCTTAGGGTGGGACGTTCCCATTTGTAGACTTGGGAAAGAAGGAGAAGGAGCACTACCCGCTATAAAAAGTGTCCGCAGCAGGGTTGGAGAGATGGTTCAGTGGTTAAAGAGCACACACTGCCCTTGCAGAGGACCTGAGTTTTGTTCCCAGCACTTAGGTCAGGAAGCTCACAACCGGCTTGTAACTCAAGTTCCTGGGGATCTGATACCTTTGGCCTCTCTGGGCAACTGTACTCTCTCTCACACACACATACACATGTAAAAATTAATCTTTTAAAAGCACACAAGGTGATAGTGAGGGGGAACCACAGAAGCTTGATATCGCAGGCTCATAGACTCCATTTGTGACTGGCCAAGTGCTCTGAACACTGCTTGCTTTCCTTTATCACAACCAGAGACACGGTCTCTGTTGTGGTTTTAACACGAAATGCCCTCCACAGGCTGGTGTTCTGGACACTTGAACCCCAGTCTGTTTTATGATTTCCAAGGCTGTGGGAACTTCTGGAAGTAAGGCTTGTTCAGCAAAAGCAGGTCACAAGAGACAGGCCTGGGAAGGGATACACTCACCTGTTTCCAGCTGCTGTGCTCTACTAGTTGGCTCTTGGGAGTATGAGGAGCCTGACCAAATGTTTCTGCAGCCATGAAGCCTATCATGCCTTCTCTGCCATGATGAACGTGTGAAGCAAGATCCCACGTGTCTTCCTGAGACTGTTTCTGCCAGCTGTGTTGGTCACAGAGACACAGGAGTGGCCAGTATAGCCACACACACCCCAGCACTTGGGTACCAGAAGTCCTTGGCCCTCTCTATCTAGACTTTAAATTTTACTTTATGGTGCTTATGGCAGTTCTTATCGTGTTGGCTTCCTGACACTGAATCCTAATGGCCCGAATTACTTGATGTGGAACAACTAGTAACAGATTTGGAAGCCCACGCTGCAGCTCCACGCTCGCTTAGTGGGAGGGCTACGGTGGTATAAAGTGTGACAGGCTCCATTTGCCTTGATTCTTCATGTTTTAAAATGTTCCTCACGTGCACTGCATTATCATCAAGTCTAAGTCTCATGAATATTTAAATCCATCTTACCCAACATCCTTAAAATTTTTCTAATATCTATAAAAAGGATCTCTAACTTCCTTTATGAAATGAAAATTTCTGTAATGCTGAAATGTTTTTATTAGTTCTTTGAGAATTCTGTACAATGTGTTTTGATCATATTCACCATCTCTCTCAATTCTTGCCGGATGAAGCCTCCTTCCCTACCCACTCAATTTCATGTCCCCCCCTCCCTTTTTAAACCCATCAAATCCAGTTCATGCTGCCCATATATCCTTGTATGTGCTGCATTCCACTGGAGTGTGGCAGACCTACCAAGGGTCGTATACTTAGAGAAAACTGACTCTCCCTCCCTCTCCTAGATGCTCATGGTTCCTCATATAGGGCTGAGAGTGTGTGCCCACTCCCCCTCTCCATGCTGGATTTTGTCTAACACTGAAATTTTAGTAGAGTTCCTTACCATTTCAGATCAGAATTAAGATTCATGCTTCATATATTTTGTTGTTCTTAAGTATCACACACACACACACACACACACACACACATTTAAACAGCAAAACTATCATAGAAATGTCCTATTCTTTTTGAGATAGTTTTGCTCTATATTCAGAAATTAAACATGTTTAGATATTTTAAAAGCCATCTTCCTGTATTTAACCACAAAACAGGTGAGCTAGGCTTCTGTCCTCTCTGTACTGATGTCTGTCTTTTCTGGTTACAACTACCCAGGTAAACAATCATATCTCCACACTGCTCTCACTATGAGAAAATGACCGTGCAGCTAAAGAAAAACATTTGCTCTGGGTTTTATAGTATACGGATAAAAATGGATTGAACTTTCTTAACAATTGCATAAGAAATGATTTTTATTTTTTATGTGGAATTCTTCCCTGTCTGTGTCACCACCCACCCATTCTTTAAAAAGTCACCGTAGTCGGGATGGTGTTTACTCAACACAACTCCTTCAGGATTGTCATCTCTCTCTGATTCCGTAGACACCATCAAGTCATCAAACTGTGGCATTCCTGCTTTCAATATTCTTTGTCATTTTAATGATTTATTAAATAAACCTCCTCACCTCTTCATCTGGTGTAAAGCGGGAGTTCATAGGGGCCAGAACATAAAGGAAAGGAAGACATTAGACATACACAGTGTCGGAGAGTAAGGAGTGCTTATGGCGGAGAGCAGACCTTAGTGCCAACATAAAACAGGAAGACAGAGAAGGTGTGGAACCAAGAGACGGGGCTGAGTAGATGGATGATGCTCACATAAAGGAGGAACGCTTTCCTTAACCAGACAGTAGCCATTTAAGCCCCCCATGCCCTTCTTCCCAGTGTGTGAAACAGTGATAAGGTCAACCCTGTCTTCTAGAGCTGCATCATAATACAGCTGAGCTAAGTCCTTTAGACCTCTGTCCTCTTTTAATTCCTAACAGTTTTTGTTGCTGCTTATTTTTTCTGCTTACAACTCTTCAGGTAAATAACACATTTTTTTTTTAAAAAAAAAAATGTTTTTGTTACAAGAAAATGACCGTGCAGCTAGGAAGCCTGCACCCAGTATGGTCTGAGACTAGGGTCTGGTGTGTTTGGGGGTTTCTCAAGCATTCTTCTGCACAGGCTGCAGGGTTACACTTCGCCACTCATGCTCTGAGTGCTTGTCAGGCCAGGCCAAGGCTGTTCTGTTCACCAGAGTGGGAAATCCCTCTCCACTAGCCCCCTTCCTTCTCTTTTTCTCACTGGGGGCTTCTGGTATATTAATACCTTAGACTACAGGGGAAGACGGAAGAAAGGTTCAGAACAAATATCGCTGAAATTCTGGCCTTGAGAATCTTTGTTCCAGGAGTTGTTTTAAGGAGATACTTACGTTTAAGGGACTTGAACCTTCTTGGAGAAAATGATACCTGGAAACCCAAACAGGCGGGAGTGTTGGCTTAGGCAGCTGGGCAGGTGTCACTGACCCAGCTATGGCCAAAAATGATGAGGCCAAGCATCTCTAGAGTAGCTGAGTTGGGTACTTAGCATGTTGTACCATCAGAAGGAGAGGCGAGAAAGGACTGGAGGTGTAGGAGGAAAGAGGAAGAAGAATATGAATCGTCTACAACATAACACACTTCAGAAAAGAAAGCAAATTGGCAGGCTCTGACATTGGCTTCAAGAATGTGGTTTCAGAGCACAGGGTTGTCACCCATCAATTCGCTCAACAGGAATCAGTTCAAACAGCAAGAAATCCTGGATGCTGTTTGAGGCAAAGGAAAAAAAGCTACCTTGTGTATAGGGTAAAGGAAGAAGTGACTTTAAGAAGTGGTGATGTATACCTGTGACCTCAGCGGTCAGAAGCTGGAGGCAGGAGGATTAGGAGTTCACGGCCAGCCTCACCTATAGAGAGTTCCAGGCTAGGCTCAGCTCTAAAGAGCTCACAGCCAGCCTTGAAATCCTGTCTCAAAAAGAAACAAAATAAGAAGTAATGGATAGACATGTGAATATGCAAACGTGCATACCTGTGTTATACAGCCACAGGACACCAATGTCACACACAGTCTGAGCATCCCAAATGCCCAGCTTTTCTCACTCTCGTTTCCCAAGAGTGCAAAGGAAAGGATGGTGACACACGATTGGCACACTCTAGTGTGACCTTGACTTGCTGTCTGCTTGCTCTTCTTCTTCCTCATTCTTTCAGCGGCTCCTAGCCTCCAGGTCCTCCGCCTGTCTCTTTCCCCCTCTCAGAATTAACTCTCTGTCACCTGCAGGATGATGCTGCCACACAAAATGAGAGTTTCACAACTGACTAAGTGGTCTCATTAGGATATGAGTACTCTAAATAAAGCTATTTTTGCCTTAATAGCTGTGAGGATGGCACCAGCATTTTGGATTTCTTTCATTAAATTATGGGAGCGGGGGGAGCCCCACCCCTTACTGTATGCCCCTATTCTGGAGACATTTAGAGACGTTAATTATAGAAACATCTTCTTTTCCTTTAGGGGTTATGCAGCTGTGGATGATGTGATCGACCACACCAGACCTGATAGACTGCCTGCTTCACACAGAGGCATCCTACTGCAAAGGAGGGGAGAGGGGAGCCATGAGAAGGCAGCCAGAAGATAAGCAGACACCTTATTAGCCTTCTTGGCCTTTATTAGCACTCCTGGGCTCACCCCCTTAAGAAATTACTCAGTTTCCAAAATAGCTCTTCACTCTCAAAGCCCAGAAAGACGATTCCGCAGACGACGGCCTGAGCAAGCCCTCCTGACCCCTCCCCAGCAACTCCATCTGTCTTGCTATCCTCCAAATGCCCTTGCCATCAAACCATCAAACCCCAGGGGCCTCAGCCCAAGGTGAAATGGATTTGCAAGAAGCAAAGCCTAGCATGTTACAGGTACCTCCACCAACTCTCTTGCAGCTCAGGGAGCAGGATAATTTTAAACGCTCTATGCTTTTAATTATTATTCCCAGGGTAAGGAAAGTAAATGAATAAACCATGATTGAGCCACCTCTCACCTTGTCTGTATGTTTTCCCTTTTGTTCAACGAGTATCTGGTGGCCCTTCCCTCACATTCGAACACTGTTCATGCTCAGGGCAAGACAGCATTCCTGTCTGCATTTGACAATGTCATTGTCCAAGGGCCACCCACATCGGCCTCCTCTGGAAGAAAGGAGCTTTTGCTACTGCTACAGAAACCACCTCTGTCCAGACTGTCGGCGGATTCACTTGCCAGAGTGCGGCACAGTGACAGACAGTCCTCGGTTTCATTCTCACTTAGGAGCAGGACAATTAATCAGGCATTTAAAATGACTGCTAACTCACCTGGACCTCATCACAAATGGTTTCTCAGCTGGCTCAGCCGTCTGAAATACCAATTAGTTTCAATTCACACTTATTATCAGTTCCTCGTTAAAGCATTTAATTTCAGAATCAAAATTTCTTCCTATTCAAGAAAGTGTTGATACCTCAGTTTGGGTCCGAGGAATTTTTCTTTCTTTCTAAAAAGACATTCTACAGATTACCTTTGTATCTGTCTTCTATCTCAGGTATAGGAGCAAACAGAACCTCCCCTGAAAAATGTTTCTCAGTGACACTGCTGTTCCCCAGCCCTAGATCCAACTAGGGGCCGCCT
>CABHPH010147873.1:3823-40611 GCA_902168325.1 Peromyscus nudipes | reverse complement strand
ACACACACACACACACACACACACACACACACTCACACTCACAGGGGTCCTTAAGTACTATTGGCAACTTGAGCATGTATAGATTTTTTTGTTCTTTTGGTTTTTCGAGACAGCATGTTTCCTCTCCTTGAACTTGAACTTATTCTCTGAGGTGAAGTTGAGAAGAAAGTGCCTGGCCAGCCCACCAGGTCAAGGTCATACATTAGTTTTCCCTTGAGAGCATTTCACTGAGGTACTTTACAATATGGCAGCTGTCTCAGTCTGCTCAAACTGCCATAACAAATTACCACAGACTGGGTGGTTTAAACAGTGAACCATCAGTTCTCACATTTCTGGAGGCTGAGAGTATAAAGTTAGGGGACTGGCATACTTAGTTTTTGATTTTTTTTTTAAGAAGCATCTGGGTACATTTACTTTTAATTTTTACTTAATTTTTGCTAATTGACTCTTTCGTTTGTTTGTTTGAGTTTTTTAAATTTTATTTTACAATATAATTTAATTCTACATATCAACCACAGATTCCCTTGTTCTCCCCCCTCCCGCCCCCCTCCCCGCCCCCCCAGTCCATCCCCCATTCCCATCTCTTCCAGGGCAAAGACTCCCCCAAGGATTGAGATCAACCTGGTAGACTCAGTCCAAGCAGGTCCAGGGTGAATGGTATACTTAGTTTTAATGAGCACCATTTTCCAAGTTGAGAGACAGCCAAGTTTTGCTTGTATTCTCACATGATAGAAAGGGAGCTAGCTAGCTCACCAGCCCTTCCCCATAAGGACACTTACCTTACTGTGGAGGCCTCACCTCATGGACTTACATAAGCCTGATGACCTCCCAAAGCACAGCATCCCAGTACAGTCACAGTGGGACTGGGATTACAACATAAAAACTGAGACTTTAAAGCCTTTTGCAGTTTAGGAAGGACAGACAGAACCTTGGTCTATCTGAGTGATCCCTAGAGAAAGAGGGTCTGACTTCCCCGAGGGAACAAAAGGAGTCTGCTCTAAAATATCACTTTCCACAAATGCAACGTCAAGAATTTCTCTTGTAGAATATTACTCTTTCTGTAAATATTCCTGGAATACTATTAGGGTTAAATGTCAGTAAATAAGGACACACAGTGCCAGTGATGTGCTCAGACCATTTCTTGGAGCTTGTTTAAATCAGAAATGGATACAAAGAGATTTTACATATCAATGGGGACAGGCAAGTGAAAGGCAATCAAACGGGGTCATAAGTACCTGAATCCAGAAGCAAGGGGATGCAGGGAAGCTGTATCCTTATCAGAGAATCCTAGAGAGACCCACACTTACCCTATAAAGACACCCCTGACTCAATAAGGAAGCAGAGAGAACTTGCCACAGAACAGAAAACAGATCCTTCCACACTCGTGTGTGTGTGTGTGTGTGTGTGTGTGTGTGCGCGTGTTGCTATCTCCTGTCCCTTTTGCACAAGTTATCCTTTTCTCCACCGTCCAACCTCCCCATTATCAAGTTAACTAACACTGTTGATCTATCTGCTGAGGCAGGGTGAGAATTTTCCTCCATACCTTTGTTGTACCCCAAAGCATATCTTTCACTACCAATTCTATTCAGCTACAAGAATGTAGTCCCACGAAATTTCCTAATGTCTGAACTTCATTCAAGCATGGTAAGCATTCAAGTAATACTACTGAAAAAGTGAATGTCAGGACATTTGCACATATTATATTTGGAAAATCCCAGCCTGCGGGTGTTATGCAAAGCAGAGTTCCAAGGTTGAGAATCTAGTTTAGGAAGTCATCAGTATCAAGATGATGCTTGCATTCATAGGTGATGGTACATTTACAGTGGGAAAAAGCAAAATCCAAAAGAGGAGGCTGTCTTAGGTGATTTCTGGCTACTATAACAGAATATCACAGACTTAGTAATGTATTAGAAAGCAGAGATTTATTTGGCTGAGGATTCCAGACTCTAGAAAATCCAATAGCCTAGTGCTGGCATTTGGTAATGTCTTTCATGCTACCTCATCCCATGATGGAAGATAGAAAGACAAGTGAGCACAAGAGACAGAAGAGAAAAGGAAGACAAACAATCACCCCCCTCCCGCACACACACACAGAGAGAGAGAGAGAAAGAGAGAGAGAGAGAGAGAGAGAGAGAGAGAGTAAACCTGCATCCAAGAAACAATGGCCTTAATCCATTTGTGAGGGCTCAAGATCAAATATTTCTTATAGATTCCATCTTTTAACACTATTAAAATGGTAATTAAATTTCAGCTTGAATTCAAACCATAGCAGAAAGCAACCACAGAATGGACTAATTATAGGAAAATAATCAACAGATTGCAATGCTTTACAAAGACAAAAAAAGAAAAGATTCCAAGATGAAATGCCTGGCCCACACAAGATGGAATGTGGTCCATACAACAACATTTAGCAAAGATGTTGGGAAACGTGGAAAAATTTTTTGTATAAGCCAACTGGTAGGAAGCCAAAGAACAGACAAAAAAGTTTCTTATGAAAAATATGGCAAAAGCCAGAAATTAGATGAAACAATGAGAAAGTAAGGGGAATTTTGGAAACAATATTTTGTGGTTTTAAATTTGAAGAGGATACAATAATGATGCAGGAGGAATCAATATGACAGAGATATAAGTTAAGTCAAGATCCTAGAGGATGTAAAAAGTGATGAAATGCAGAGCTTGTAACTGATACTTTTAAACACTGAGATGTCTCTTCCTCAGAAACAGAGGCAATATGCTCTCTGAGACTGAACAGAGTAAGTCTACTGGATGGAGAGGCTGTACATTCACCAGTCAAAGCAGATCCTCATCTTTAACTCCCATTTCTACATTCATCAGCTGGGAAATTCCGGGTGAATATCTCTGTGTGATTTTCATGGTATGTAAAATGTATATTAATTTTGATCTATGTAACTGCCAAATGGACCAGATTTCCAAGATAACCTGGTAGAAGTGAAATCAGGCTTGTAGGGAGGTCCAAGTAGCAGAAAGCTAAGGGTCTGCTGAAGGAAATGTATTAGGTAGTCTAACATGAGACTGGATATATAGAGACACAGTGGTTAGCTGTAAGTGTACCTTATGTCTCTGGAAAGAAAGTGTGGTAGACACATATCCATATCCTAACCCACAACAATTGAGAATGTGTTGCTTTAATAACCAAAAAGACTTTGTCAATATGATTAAATAAAAAATCTTGAGAGAGATAATTCAGGGCTATCCAAAGGACCAATGAAATCACAGGAGTCCTGACGAGGGAGGGCGGCTCAGAGTGTGGAATGAAACAGATGTGAGGAAGGAAGAAGATCTTGCCATGGTGCTCTTTGAAGACAGAGAGAGCCCTGAGTCAGAGTTCAAGGAACTTCCCGAAGCTGAAGAAGGCAAAGAACTAGGTTCTCCCTAGAAGTCTCCAGAAGAAGTGGGTCCTATTGAAACCTTGACTTTGGCTTTGTAACACTCATCTTAGAGCTTTCCTTTCCTGAATACATTTGTGATGTTCTAAGCTTCCAAGTCTTATAAAGCACACTGCTACGATAGTAATGGGAGCACATAGACCTAGGAGTCCAGAACTTTGGTCAGCAGAAATTTCACCACATAGACTTACCCTGGACAAGCAAAGGACCCCAAAATTGACTTTTGTAGAGTCAAGATCCACATTATCTCTTCACCAACACCACCACCACTGCTTTATCTCTGTCATACCTTGGATTGAAATGGAAAGACTGAGTCTAAATGGGACAATTCAGAAGAAAGTAAAGTTTGAAACTTGAGGCAATCACAGACATTTCCATTCAGTTTCCTTAGCCAGAGCCAAGCAACTTGTCATTGAAGCGGGATATTGTAATTAAATGCTAAATTAAATGGTGCCATTGCCTTGTTCCTGAAAGCTTGATAAAGCCACACTTATTTTATTGCTAAATATACCAGTGAGCTACAGAGGATGAAAATTTGGCTCAACATCTTAACCAGAAGACAGGCAGTGTGGGCAGATGCTGTGATGTGGATTTTATAGAACTTATGCATAAATATGAGAAAGTTCAGAGTCGGCAACGTCAAAAACTCAGAAAAATAATCAGCCAAGTAACCCTACAGCTTTCTAAATAAAAGACCTCTTGCCGTGGAAGCTGGCCTTCAGCGATGATAGCTGTGGGTCTAAGGTGGGCTACAAGGTAGGAACTCCATTTGAGAGATTAGGAAACAGAGACTCAAAGGGAAAAAATGATAAACTATAGGTCACAGGTCTAGTAAGATGCAGATTCTAGTTTCTTGACTCATTCTAGTTTGCTTTCTTCCCATCAGGTCTGGGTGAAAGTGACGTCAGGACATGCCTCCAATGTATAGTTAAGAGCAGCACCCTGGGAAGATACACTGAACCCTTGTAAGACAAATTTCTAACAATCTTTCCCTTATTTTACTTCTTTCTCATTTCTCAGGGCCACCTCCCCTGGCCATGTAGAGCACTAAGGTCACAGAAGAAGCAGAAGATAGGATACACAACTCTCCCTTAAGGTTCCTTAGTCCTATAAATATCATCTTACAGGCTTACAAGACCACCTTACCAGGAATGAAATTCTCCAGAGGACCATCTTCAAGGTCAGGGCCGAAGAACCCAAAGCATTTTATGAGCCCTGGGGTCTCTGGAAATCCTTGCCAACTTTGTTAAATGAGTCATTTATGTTAGCTGATAATAGCCAATGATCATAGCCAGAGAAATAAAGTCCCTCTCCTCTTTTATTGAGAGAGCATCCAGAACTTGACTAATCTACACTGTGACTTTCAAGGGGAAGTTTTTCCTGTTCTCCAATTGGGAGCTCATGGGTGAAATGGGTGGTTCAACAATAGGGCTATGTCTTGATTCTCATAAAAGTGCTAGTAGGGAATGATGTTGACTTGGATGATATCTTTGAAAACAGTGGGTAATCCAAACAATAAGAGATCTCTCTCTTTACCACCAACTTATTGTACCCTCTGCTTATGGTCTACTAGGATTTATCTACCATATAAGGTAACAGAGTAATAGTTAAAGAATAAGCTTTGGGGACAATCATGTCTAGTCCCCAAACCTATCTTTCACTAACCAGCAATTTAACCATGAATAAATTACTCAGTTCTTCTGTGTCATTTTCTTGTTGGAAAAAATGGATGTACAATGGCTTATGTACCAGTCTTGTCATTCAGGATTTGAGATAACCAATGAAAAAGTTATCTATCTATATTCAATATTAAAAACACACTGGCCATTGTTATTATTCTTGTCATCCTGTTTTATGATACTTTTAAATATGGACAATTCATATATTTTAAACTCTGTATAGAATTAATAATATGAGGGTCTGTATTTAACAAATATAAAATTGAGTTAAAGAAATACTTGCACATGTGTCTGAGGCTGATGAAATCATATGATTCTCAAACAAGGAGTGAGTCATTGTGTCCCTCCTTAGGTAATGCATTGATAATGAGGATTTCCTTGAGATCCTTTAAGAGAGGATTGAGAGAAAGAAAAAATGGGAATGTACCCAATGCTGGTGCTTCAATTAATCAACTTCTGTTTGTGTAAATAGCCCTAAGTGAAAGAATCAAACTATTATGGTTTGTAGATGAGTGATCAGCAAATGCTCAGAAACTCATCTGTCATGGTCTAGTTTTGCTGTCTGACAAGAATAATGGAGCCAGTATATTCTGAATTCATAAAAAGTCTGGGTTGTGGTTTACATAAAACCCACATTTAATTAGAGTGGAACCAGCAGGGAGATTGAATGCCTCCCTGGCTTGGCCGTGGAATAGAAGGTTTATCATTTCTCCTTCTAGACACGAGAGGTAAAAACCATTTTCAGTAAAGTTTCCAAGGTGAGGAAAGTCCTGTGGCTTCAGGGGATAGAGACTTTTTTCACTGAAAGAGAGTTGTTGCAGAGAAGGCTGGCCTTGTTATTGGCCATGCACGAGACACCTTGGAAAGACAAGTCTTTGGGCTTCACTGGGAATTCCTTGGTAATGGGGGAAGAAAGGATATCCAAGCCTTAACTTGTATAACAGTATTGTATAAGAGCATAATTTTATGAGAAAATTTGGGAAGACACAAAATAGAAGGTTGGTACTTTTCATTAGAGTTGTACTAAAAGTGATGGTAACACGGTTTTTTTCCATGGGCAAATGGAGTTTTGTTTGTTTAAATACAGAATACCAGGCATTAGAAGCAGAACTTCTTACCATATCAAAATAAAAGTTACTAAGTCACATAGCTAAAAAGAAATACAATGGAATTTGTAAACAGTGATATGATCAGGCCCCAAAGCTACAAACATATTAATAAATGAAGTCCAGATTTCAGAAAGGGACTATAAAAAGCTATGGGCAGTCTTATATCTGAATGAGCAGCATAAACTAAAAAGCAGCCTACATTATAGACGAGATTGAGGTGATTCTCATACAGTAAAGCCAGATAAAGTAAATAGATCAGGAGAAGATGGTACAGGGGAAATAGTAGATCCAAACACACCTGAGTGAATTCTTGCATGGGAAGCCACAATGTTTGCAAAAGGCCAGCCTCAGATGTGCTATAGAGGGTGGCCACTCAGCCAAGTCTCATCAACAGTCCTCCACTGGAGTAAACACCACCGGTCGATTGATTTTCCATTAACTAGTCCTTGCTTCTTCTCTCCACATATACTTTTAAATTGAGATAATATTCAAATGTGCTTGAGAGTCTGACGAGTAAATAACTCAGGAAATAAATCTGCTTTGAGTTTTAATTTCTGGAATCTCAATGGAAGTAAAGGAACCAGCTACAAATAACCTGCTCCCATCAGGTGTGTGGTGATTCGGCTCAGTGTTCAGTATTGTTTGGATCCTTCCTTTTGTGCTTTGGTGTTCAATGGACCGTTGTCACAGCAGGTGAGCCCCAACCTCTTAGTTCTATATTGCTTTTCTCCCACGCTCAGCCTCCTACCCAGCATCATTGCTTTCTGAAGTACCGTGGAGAGAGAAAAATGCGTTAAATGCAGGCAAATGTTGAACACAAGAATGTGCTCTTCCACAACCACAGACTACATCTCAGACTTCCAGGGCTTTCTCTTGGGGGCTGAGTTGACTAAGGCAAGGTGAAAGCAGCTCATTTTCCATACGATTTTACAGTAGCTTTGCAAGTAGCAGAACATGAGGCCATTAAAGGAAAAGGACTCTTTCTATTGTCGATTTCTTTATCACACGGGCAGAAACATGAAACACACATTGTGCTCTGTGCCCTGTGTCCTACAATGTCCTTACTAGAGTTTCAAGATTTTTTTCTTTGTCTCTTCTTCACCCATCCCCCTCCTAGCTTGCAGTAAAGGAGTCAGAGCACTTCTGTTAAGCTCTCCAAGTCTGATTAGCTGTAGTCACTCACGACACAGCCCCAGGTGGCATCCGTTGTGAATGGGACCCCTGGAGTTGGGAGAGAGGAAGCAGCTACTGGACGTGAAAGGGCTTTTGAAAAATCGAAATGACAATACAGTGGCAGTGGAGGTCTCAGTGGGACTTAGTCTCCCCAGGTTTAATTTCTATGAACAAGTTCTTTTTCTGTTTTGAACCATCTCTGACCTTCAATTTAACAGACCCTACTTTTGTGAACTAAAATGAGACATTTTTAAATGGTAGCTGACTCATACTGGCCCCTGGAAACTGAGAATCCAAGACTTGTGCTAAGTTTCTTAAGTTTGGCTTAAGTTCAGTGTAAATCCATTCTCTGGGGGACCAGAATAAAACGGGAAAAATAGATTCTGTACAAAGCCTTACTGAGAATGCCATAGTTGAGAAGGTTGCTCTCCAACTCAGGTCTACACAGTCCGCGTTAAGGAAAAAGGAGAGGTTTTGCAAGATGGGCTGATGCCTAAAGTCCTTCCAAGAAAAAGGGTCAGAAGTTACTGTGAGTCCCAGAAGCTGTGAGGAAGGTCATTACTGAACTGACCAGGACTTACCAAGTATAAAAGACTTCAGAAAGAGGAATTCAGAGGCAGGGAGATGGTTGCTGTGGAATAATCCTTCTGTACACTGTGAAGATATGTTGCTGTCATTGTTAATAAAAAACTGATTGGCCGATGGCTAGGCAGGATAAGGTTAGGCAGGAGAACCAGACTAAGAGAATGCTGGAAAGAAGAAGGAAGAGGAGTTAAAGGAGATGCCATGAGACACAGAGTGAGCAGGATGGAAAGAGCATACTAAATGAGCCTCGGGCCAGCACATAGAAATTGGTTAATTTAAGTTGTAAGAGCTAGTTAGTAACAAGCCTAAGCTGTCAGCCAAGCATTTGTAATTAATAAGAAGTCTCTGCCTAGTTATTTGGGAAGTGGCTGGCAGGACAGAAAAGTCCACCTACAAACAGCTCCAGGGTAAAGCACTTGCAATGCACCAGTGAAGACTTGAGATCACACACCCAGAGCCCATGTGAATCTGGACATAGTGCCACACATTTTTAATACCAGAGAGAGGTGAATCCGCAGAAGCTTGTGGGCCGATTAGCTAACTGTAAGACTCTTCCTTAAACAAAGTAGAATATAAGGAACAACAGACACTGCTATCTTTTGAACTCCATACTTGCATTTTGGTAGATGCCATTCCAACCCATAACACACACACACACACACACACACACACACACACACACACACAGAAAAAAACACCATGTACATGCATGCATTTTAAAAAAAAGGAAAAATTCAGTTACACTTGTAACTACAGTTCAAATAGGATATTATGTCTCAACTTGAGGTTTTAGCCTCAACCTAATAATAAGCCAAATACTGAAGAACTTTAAAAGGTCCAATGTAAAAGACTTGAGAGGTGGTTCAGTGGTTAAGAACACTTGCTGCTCTACCAGATGACCTGAGTTTGGTTATCAGCACCCACTCAAGCAGCTCATAAACCACCTATAACTCCAGTTCCAAGGGATCTGATTCACTCTCTGGCACCCATACACACATTTTACATATGCACACAGAGACACATACAAATAAAAACAAGTATTTTTTAAGTCCAATATAAGATTCATTGTGATAATTTCTTGTAAGAGCTAGCTTTCAGGCATGAGTAGATCTCAAAGTTGCACATCTCTGGTTTTGAAAATAAAATCCAAGGGGTCTGTATGACCAAACCCCTAACTTCCACCATGCCTTTGTGAATTATCAGACTAAACACAAAGGCATTGGCCTATTGGTATGATTGTGAATAATCATTGAGGATTATTTATAATCAGCAAGGGTAGGAGATTCGCAACAAAATACCCACACTTTAAAATAAACAAAAGCGATCACCATGCTTTGTTCTATGTCATGCCAAGCCTGACTTTCTACTGATTGTTCTACTTTACATCTAAGAGGATCAAAGTTTCTTCTAGAGATTTTGCAGATAGAAATGCAATTAATTTTTGTTTAAATGGAAAACCCAGCAGTTCCATTTATGGACCCTTGAAATATGAATAAATATTGCCTCTAACCCACTAGTCTTATTTTTTTTGAGATTCATAAATATTCCTAGATGTACAACATTGTTCTCCTCATTAATTAAAAGAATTGAATATTTGACATGTTTGTTTTGTTTGTATGAGAACATGCTTTGTCTTTTTGAAAATGTAATTTAATACCTAAATATATTTTATGTACTTTATTACATTTATTGATTGTTTGTATGTGGGGGGTGTGCCATACATGCCACAGCACAAATGTAGAGATCAGAGGTCAACTTGGACAAGTTCATTCTCTCCTGTCACTCAGATCATCAGCCTTTGTGGCAAGCACTTTTACCTATTGAGCTACCTTGCTGGAGCCTAAATACATTTTAAAAACTAAATTGCTGACCGGGCGGTAGTGGCGCACGCCTTTAATCCCAGCACTGGAGAGGCAAAGGCAGGCAGATCTCTGTGAGTTCGAAGCCAGCCTGGGCTACAGAGTGATTTCCAGGACAGCCTCCAAAGCTACACAGAGAAACCCTGTCTCGAAAAACCAAAAAATAAAAATTAAAAAAAAAAAACAACTAAATTGCTATAAACAACTGTCTAAACTATATGAAGAAAATTGAGCTACAGACACAAACATTTAAATCTGAATACTGGTAGCTTACAGGTTTGTTTTTAGAAGAATTTTACATTTAAGAAAAGGTATTGTCCCCAGAGCTTACCCATAGTCTATCCACACTTTCCTTCAGTAGTTAGCTCCCTCTATTATCTTAAGACATTAGTCACTGCTAAGTAACATCCCAATGTGTGACTATTACCTCAACTTCACATCTCAGTCAAAATTCACTGTTCCTCCTCCCCATACCTGGTCTTTCTCTGTTATAGAGTCTTTTTAGGATATGATAACATACTAAATCCTCATTTTCTTAGGTTCTACTAGTCTGTGACACCTTCTCACAAGAAACAGTTTTCTTAGGCTTCTTGGTGTTTGCCTTTTGATTTTATTCTTAGGCTTTATTTTTTGAGCAGTTTAGATTTACATTTAAATAGAGAAGAAGGCATAGAGATTTCCTCTACATCCCCATGCTCACGTGTGCACAACCTCTCCAAGAGCCAACATTCCTATGCCAAAGCAGTACATCTGTTACAAGTGATGAACCTGCATTAGTGTATCACTGTCACTCAAAGCCGATAGTTTATATGTAACTTTTATGAGTTCAGACAGTGTATGATGGCATGTACTCACCAAATTACAATACAGTAGAAGGGTAGTTTCATTACTCCGAAATTCCACTGTGCCCAGCCTGTTAACTGCTCCCCAACACACACTTTCCTTAATTTAGATGACATTAACATTTTTAAAGAGTACTGATGAGGCATTTTTGCCGAATGCCTCTTAATTTGAGTTTGGTTTGCTGTTTTCCTCATGATTACACTAGAATCATGGGGTTAGCACAGAGGATCACAAAAGTTAATTAGCATTGTCCTCATATCATTCTGGCACACTGTCAACATAGGCTTTTTAAGATGATGCTAAAACTTTGATTGCCTAACCAAAATAGCATTTGCCAGGTTTTTGTGCTATAAAATACTTTTCCATTTCATTTTCTAAACCCTACCCTTTTGGAAGCAACAATTAGACACAGTGCACATGTCAAGGTGGAAGAATGGAAAAGCTTGTGCCTTGAAAATGAGTAGTGTTCTATAAAAGTCCACAGAAAGTTAGTTCCCCGGATAGTACTGCTGAGAAGTCCTGTGGACTCTTAGGCCTTGTGGAGGGCTTTACTTCATTGGGAATTTACCTTCAATAAGAGATGTAGGACTGCCCACATGCCTCTCTGTCTACTTCCTGGCTTGAAATATGCCTATTTTCTCTGGCATGCACACCTGCCATGACCATTCATGACCATCCCTAAGGACTCAAAACAACAAGGCCCACCTAGCTTTTGATACAAACCTTCAAAACTAAGAGCCATGGAAGTTCTTTCTCTGTATTAGCTTGCTTTGCTTTGTGCATTTCACTATAGTGATGCAGAACTGAGTAATAGAGACTTAACTGCAATCCCCATAGGAGAGACTACCCCATAAGCTCTTTAGAATTCTACTGCAGAGAAGACCTGCTTTCCATCTCACATTTGTTTACTTGTGCAATCATTTATACACATGAGCACAGTTTCAAAGATATCTGGTTTACATCCTGAACTATATAGAACATTAGTGGTTTATTACTCAAATTATGCAAGCTTTGTTTATTTGGAATCATGTCAGTGGCTCAGATTTCCTTTTGACTTGTTTCCAGCTTTGTTTTAAGTATAGCAAGATTTTAACCTTTATCAGCAGGAGGGAGATGATAAATCTAATTTTTCTGCACACTCATAAAAATATCAAAAGTAACAATAATAAATCTATTTTCTGAGTGCTTATGATATGTCCATCCCTTTTCTAAGCACTTAGCAATATTAATTCATGGCAAAGAATTATTGCATGTGAAGTGTCTATCACAATGTCCAGCACTGCATACACGTTTATCAAATGTAATTTCCTTTCAGAAATGGCCCAGAATTCTAATAAGGTGGTTCCTGACACAGTACATGGAGAGATGCTCATGTGGATGGCTGATATCAGGCAAAAAAAAACAAAAACAAAAACAAAAAAATTCCTATGAATGACACAAGGAAATCATTGTCTATGTCCCCCACTTTTTTGATTATTCAGCCTGCATGCAGAGGTTCTGGCCTCTCATTGACAGCTACATTAGGTGAGATATCATTATTGGTGTAGTCAGCATCCTCCCAGCACCAAACCAACTAACCTTGGCAACCTTGAATCTTTGGTCCTTAATAAGGATTTCATGTTTGACTCTAATTTCAGCCTGGATTCCCTGTCATGCATTTGGAAATAGAACTGGGCATATGAGAAGCAAGCATCTGTCAATCCCAAAGATAGGAGGAGAAAGACCACTGACCCTAGTCATCATAGCAAAATTAATTAAAGCAAGCAATTAATTAAAGCAAGCTTTCTTATTCATGCAAGTGGGCTGCCTCCCCCTAAGGTGAGGTTCAAGAGGTCATCCTTAGATTTGAGGAAGACAAGGTTTGCACAGCTCAGGGGTAGGGGGTTTCCAAATGGGGAATTTGGCAGGCAAAATAGGTGGGGTTACAGGAGCATAACATAAGCATAACAAGTTAGTCATAATGACCTCCTGAAACAAAGACATGAATGCAAGGTGGTTGTAACAAGGTACTCATAAGAACATTTTGAAACAAAGGTAGGGTTGCAGGATGCTTATAAACAACTTTTTAAAACAAAGGCATGGTTGCTGTCTCCTGAAACAGGTGATGCAGAACCATTTGTAGTTAAGATTATAGATGAGGCACAGCCCAATCCTTGAGACACAGTGGTTTAATCATAAATAGGAATGAGCCTAGTTGGTCTTTATTATAAGATGACTTTCAAGCCTAAAGTGGAGGCAGGCTGCTTGATCACATCCTTGAGTTAAAAGACTTCATCTGAACTCTTCAAGACTTTTTTCCCATTATCTACCTTGTTTTGTTCTCATTGTGATGAAGGGTCTCATATAGCCCAGACTAGCATCATATTCACCATGTACCTGCAGCTGACTTGGAAATTCTGCTCTTCTTCCCTTCACCTCCCAAATGTTAGGATTACAAGCATGTGCCATGCCCAACAAAACTTCTGTTGTTAAAGGATATTTTTCTTTGAAGCTATTCCTAAGGAAAAACTCTATATTAAATACTTAAACTGCCAGAAATATTATAAAATTGACACCGTCTTCCCAATATGGAAGTTTGTTGAATAAGAAAAGTCTTTCCACTTATCTAGAGCAAAACCCCTCATTAGTACCTCCCACCACCTTCATGAAGGATAAAATTAGAAGAGCAGGGCCTCCTAGATGCAGTCACAGCCTCATTATCTAAGTACCGAACATTAAAAAATGTGTTTGTACCTCTTACTCCCCAAGGTCAATAAAAAGAGAAATGAACAGATCTGCTAAGCCCTGCAAAAATCCACCTAAAGAAAGCAACATGCGCCTTTGGCAGGAAGCTTAAAAGCAATGTATAGAAAGAGATAAAATTAAATCATTTGCCGTATCCCAATACAGAAGAAACTGCGAGAGGGCCGACAAATAAGAAATGCTCGCGGCGTCTTTGCACAGGTGAAGCCTGCAAAATTACACGTGGGATTTCAAAAGAAAACACAAAGGTAACATGCAGACCCAACATGATTTATTCTTTTCAATAAGCCCTTTGGAGAAGAGGAAATAGAATTCCGGCCCGGTTTGTCACAAGAGACTAAGAAAACTCACACCCACATACTTGCAAAATGAGGAAGAGAGTCACTGGAGAATGGGAAACGGGAAAGAACGCAACAGCTCGGAGAGACAGAAGGATCCAGAGAGGTGCCCCAGGAGCAATTCCTTCTCGGGTTTTCCACCCGACATTGACTAGCTGCTACCTGCTTTGCCCAAAGCCACAGGCGCACCTGTATAAATAGGCCTGTTGTGAAGTAAAACCATAGCCAGTACTGGCCATTTTCTGCTACCACATTCGAGAAAAAATAGACTCCAACAGTGGGCTTCTAGCACCCAGCAGAAAAGGAGATTGTGCTGAGGGATTCTGGATGAGTTCGAAGGGCAGGAGGAAAACAGTGCTATGACAAGAAAGGAGGAAGCTTTTGGACCAGCAGGAGTGCCACGGAATATTACAGGAAGAATGGAGATGAGGTTCTCCATGATCCTGCCTTAGCCGAGTTGGAATGCTTGCAAAGGCTAACTCCAAAAGAGGAAAGCAGCCAGTTCCTCATACAACTGCATGGACAGCAGAGTGGACCACAAGGTAGGGAACTGAGCACAACACATACTCAACAGTAGTCAGAAACACGAAGTGTTGGCAAAGATGAAGAACAGCCCACACAAAGGGTCCAGGCTTCCTCCTGCTCTCAACACCTTATAAACCTGAGATTATTTTAGAGTCTACAGAGAAGGATAGGGAATCCCAATAAGAACTGAAGTTGAATTTATCACCATCCAGCTGATAAGGGGCCAAGAGAAGAATAAAATTGATTTAGAGAAATAAAAGAATGTGACATTTCTTGCACTCTAGAGTTATAGACTAAAAAGACTGAAAATTATATAGCAGCATATATACTGTTTCATGCTTCATGCTGAAAGCCACTGCCAGAGAAGCAATGGAAAGAGAAGCTCCAGTCTCACTCATCACTTCACCTGCCTGTAGGACTCCTTGTTTTGCAGATCTAATTTAGGGCATGATTTGCATATGATTTGAATATGTTTCTCAAGAGTTCACACATGGTAGAAGCATGGTTTTCAATACCACAATGTTCAGTGGTGGTAAGTATTGGTGAAATTATTAAGGCCACTCCACGTAGTTAAAAGGAGGATTTATTTAGTAGGTAACTTACAAATGAAGGGATAGGTAGGTCGTGGGGTTTGGGGAAGGTGTATCGCAGTCCAGCGGTGTTCTCTGGAGCTCTGCTCAGTCCACCTCCACCATCGCGAGCCCACGCCCATCCAGATCTCGGGTCTCCAGGGGCCTTCCTTGGCCCCGCCTTATAGGCGTGACAGTTGCCGAAGTCTCAATGGGGGTTGGAACTTCCAGGTCAAAGCTGGAATGGCTACCCACTACAGGTAAGTCTTTTAAAAGATGTGATCTAGTCAAGGGTTGTGAGGTCACTGGGAATGCTTCCATGGGACCCAATCACATTCTGACTTCCTGTCTCACCATGGGATTTCCCCTCTTGAACACAATCCCACAACTGTGATAGCATCTTCTATTTGCTTCTACTAGAGTCAGTACCATGTCCTTGAAGCTCTAAGAAATATCTAGGTCTCTTTTCTTTAAAAGGAGTCCAATCTTGGGTATTCCATTACAGCAATGGAAAATTAATGCAAGTTGCATGTTGAAGCTAAAATTTTCAATGGTGCTTTAGTGGGAATGTGCTATCAAGGCCAATGACTGATGACCAAGCTCAAGGCTCCATTACATGTCAGTGTATTTACTCATACCTTCACTTACTGTGCATTATTTTATGTGTTGCATGCTTTAACATGCTGATGTTATAGAAGCAAGGGCCTGCTGTTAGGTCCCCAACTCCAAAAAGCAGTGCATGTGACAGAAGGATTGCTCACACGTAGATCAAAGCTCACTCTCATCATTCCCCAGGAACCGGTGAAATGTGCTTCTGTAGGCCAGGAAGAGCCACTTCCTTACTGACTTGTACCAAAGTCCCTGCTAGCCTTCATGTTCCTCAAGTCCCTACTGATATGGCTCCTATGGCTGGCAACCTCTACCCCTACCTTAACCTTTCCAGGCTGTCCCAGTTCATAAGATTCCCTTCCCTAAACCTGCAGCTACTAGTTTGTTTGTTTGTTTGTTTGTTTGTTTGTTTTTGTAACCCACATGTTTTTTCCTGTTCCTGCTCTTCTCTCTGCTATCAGGAGAGATAGTCCTGGCTCTTTGTCAGTCTGTCCCTCTCCTCTCTGTCCTAGAGAGGTAGCCATGGCTGCTTTGGGATTCCCCAAAGGTCTCTGGCTAATGTCTCTCTCATATCTATAATAAAAATCTTCTCCTCACCCATAGAAGTCTGTTGGCTTCTCTGCACTCTCGCATAAACCCTCTAAGAGGCCATTCTAGTGCTGGGACGTTACGTCAGCTATAAATTAACTGTATAGCAGCAGCATTCCAACTGGTGGGACCTCAGGTGTCTAGAATGCAGCTTCCATTCTAGGCACTTCTAGATCTTTAGTCAAGTCCTTCATACTTTCCTAAGCTTAGCATCTGTATTTACAAAATAAAGATAATAATACTTCTGTTATAGAGCTGTTGGAAGGTAAATTTTGAGTAGCTATCATTTGCTGAGTGTTTATTAGAAGCTGTTCTAAGTATAATATACTCATCAAAGCACTTAAACCACACACGATTCTGATATACTTTATAGGGATCAAGGAGGAGATGGCTTAGTCAGTAAAGTGCTGATTGTGCAAACCTGAGGATCTGGGTTCAAATCCCCAGCACCCATGTAGAGAGCTGATCATGATAACATGAACCTATATTCTTTACTTTAGGGAGACAGAGACAAAAGGATTCTTGGAGCTTGTTGGCCAGATAAGCCTTGCTGAATTCATGAGCGCCAGGTTCAGTGAGGGATCTTGGCTCAAAAAATCAATGTAGAGAGCGACTAATAAAGATATCGAATGTCAGTCTCTAAAATCCACATACATACATACACACAATGGTGCAGGAACCCACTTTTAGATAGATTTATGCATGCATGTGCACACACACACACACACACACACACACAAACACACTACTGTCTTCATTTTACAAATGAGGAAGTTGAATCACAAATGTTGTTAGACAATTTATCCAAAAATCAAACAACTTGGTAAATTAAGTAAGCCATGTAAAAAATTTAACATGGTGCTAAAAAAATATTTGAATAGGAAATTATTTAATGACAATGTTAAGAGAAGTTTGTAGCAAATCAACGTATGTCTACTAACTGTTTCAGAGTAGATGCAACATTCTGGTTGGTCCTGAAGGATGAGTAGACATTTGCTAAATGGAGACAAAGTAAAAGAAATAATTAAAAGCAGATAATGTTTACAGAATTTGAGACATGTGGAATAACCAAAATGAAGTCACAGGTGGTGCAGGAGACTAACATAGTTGAGTTACAGGGACTGCTGAATAAGTAGAGAAAAACAGAAGAAAAGGGCTTGCAACCAAGTCAGTATTATCCTACAAACACACCTTGAACTATGAGCATCCTTATACTGCCACACAATGAGTGGACAATGGAGTCTTTGAACACAGGAGGGACATAGGCGCACTTTAAGTAGATAAACGATAAAAGTGTGGAGACAAGCAGGAAGGAGGAGACATTAGCAGTGAGAATAAAGACAGTTAAGAGATTGTTACAATAGTAAAAGTTAGGTATCATGATGTCTCCAATCTACCAAGCCATGGGGGCATGCAAAGGAAGCATAGTATAAAGTTAAGGTGTAACTGGAAATACTAACCCTTTTCACAAAGGTCTAAGTGTGAAATAACCCTCAAAGCATCGTGTGTTTGAATACTTAGTCTCCAGATGGTGGTACATCTTGGTAGACTGTGAATTGTAGCAGGTAGAGTCTAGCTGAAGGAAGTGAGGTGCTTGTAGAATGCATTATCCCTGGCTTCTTCCTGCTCCACTTTCTCTAGTGTCTAATCCTACAATATTTGAGGAGCTTGTGTCACACACTCCTGCCACCGTATACTCTATTCCATCTTTTCTACCATGGTGGCCTAAAACTGTGAGCAAAAATAATTCCTTCCCTCTTAGCAAATAATTGCCCTGTCCAGTATTGGCTCATAGCAGTGAGAAACACCACCAATAACTCTATTCATTCAGTCAACAAATAGCCAATGTTGACTGTGTACCATATGTTGACTGTGAAGTAGGAAAAAAAATAAATGCTATGAAAGTGTTAGAAGATAGAGAAAGGAATCCAACCTTCTGGCAAGGGAAATTGTGCTAATTCCTTCAAAAAAGAATGTTCAATACTAAAGGAAAGCAAAGTTTGGAAACGAAGACCTTCTTTGAGGGTACACTGGACATGTTAGATTGATTCAAGACTGGAAATATAGGTCTAAAGCTGGGGGAATGTGCCAAGACCAATAATATAAACACAAGAGAACTAGAAATTTTATTAAAAGTATATCATTTGACTTTAATACCCATTCAGCAACTTAGATTGGGCTGTGATTTGCTATCTCCTTGTCACGAGACACAGAGACATATGATGTCAAGGAGCAATTTGATCATTGACCTTGTTCTTGAAATGGTGGGGCCTGTATTATTCAACATGGCATGATGCTACAATAGGCAGACCCAGAATCTCATTTTCAACTTCCTGCATCCTTGATGATCTCTAAATAAATGCATCAGAAGTGGTTGACTACTTAAAACTCTATGTATTCCCAGTTTGATAATTGTTTCTTTTACTTTGGGTTTTGACACTTAAGACTTGTTTACTGGGGCTTCCTCAAATGCCAAGTGTAGATCGGACTTTTCTTATTACAAGGCTTTCTTCTAATAAGATGCATTGCACATCTTGTTTGCCAGAATCCTTCCTGATGGAAGCTGAGCCTGGTAAAGAGCAGCTGACAGATTTCCAGGAAAATCAAATGACATTTACGCCCACAGCTGAGCAGTGTGCTCCAATCTGACTCCTTCTCATGGTGCAGACCCAGTCATTCACTTGACTTGAAAAATGTGTTTTCTTGTCAAATATTCCCAGAGCCATCTCTGGGAGTAGACAACGCAGCTATAAAAAAATGTTTGCTCAGCCAATCTCTTTTTTAAGGGCTACAAATATATTTGTCAACATCTTGCCACATATTTTGGGTCCCACTAAAGGCTTCTTCAATCATACAGTGAAGCTGTATAAATATCAAATGCCTCCATGGTATTTGTCTATGCGTTAGGAAGAATGCTGACCATCTTTGATACTTACTGAGTACATGCTTCTGTGTGTCAAACTCTATGCCGTGTCATTTTATCATATTATTCCATAGAATTCTGTGGTGGTTTGAATGTGAAATGTCTCCCAGAGACTGAGCCTTGAACCTGTGGCTTCCAGGAGGAGGCACTGTTTAGGGAGATTTAGGAGGTGTGGCCTTGCTGGAGGAAGTATGTCACTGAATGTAGGCTTTGAGATTATATAGTTTTACCCCACTTTCAGTTTGCTCCCTCTGTTTCTCTACTTCATGCTTAAAGTTGAGATGTGAACTCAGAGTCCTGTTCTGGCCACCATGCCTGCCACTTTGTGCCATGCCTGCCACTTTGTGCCATGCCACTCCCACATGATAGACTCCTATCCCTCTAAAACCACAAGACCAAATAGACTCTTGCCTCTGCAAGTTGCTTTGCTTATGGTGTTTTATCAGAAAATAAACCAGTACAAGCTTGCAATATTATTAAGTATCCTTTATGTTCCAGTGTTTAAAAGCCTCATTTACATGTTGGCTTTGTAAACATTATAAATTATTTTGAAATAAAATGAAAGACTTCAGTGAGTGGAGAGCGACCTTTTTGTGACCACATGCTTGTTGGTTGATACCATTGATTATTTGCCCACAAAGAAGGTTCTCACCAGTCCAAACTAAGCATAAGTAAAGTTGTGGAGAAAACTCACAAAGAAATATAGAAAATCAGTGTAGATTCAACGGGTAAGTGGGTTATCTAAGTGACTGTGAAGGGAGGAGAGCTAGGAGCCTAAGAAGGGCAAAGTGACCCAAAGGAACTTCAAAAGCAGCCAGGTTTGTCTGAAGCTTCATGGAAGTGGGAAAAATTACCAGTAACCACAGTTGTCTCATTTCTTGGCTAATGCTGCCTTCCATGTGCCAGCACGTACTCTGGAGATCGATAACTCCTTCACTGTTGTTCTCACATAATTGAAAAACTATGGAGGAACTTTTGGCCCACCTTTAAGGACGAGTCATGGCTTGACAGCTCTATAGAGGGAGGGCTTGAATTTCCTCCAAAAAGGGCTAGCACTGACGCCCAGCCTCACAGGGTAAGCCTCTCAGTAAAAACTCAATAACCTCTCTGCTATACTTCATGAAAGAGGAAAAGTGCACACTCTCTCTGACAGTTACTTAACCTCTTCAGGCACAGTTGCCTCATCAGTAAAACAGGAATGTCCTCTGTCTCTCAGAGGTGCTGTGAGGAGAAAGCAAAGCAATCGAAGCTTCGCGGCTTGTAGGTGAGGAGGATTTCTGGCTCCACATTATCAGTTTGCCAAGAGATGAAGGTGATTCCTGAGATTAAAGAGGGGGCTCCGTCTAACTCAGAATTGTCCGAATCCACATGGTGATTTTTCAACCTCAGCATCACTGATATTTTAAACTAGGTAAATCTTTGCTGTGGGTAAGGTGAGTCAGCTAGAAGGGAAGCTTCCTATGTACTGCTGGAGTGTTAACAACCTCCTTAGCTTCTACACACTAAATACTATAAATGCTTCTTCATTGGTGACAATCTACCAGACATTTCTCAGTGTCAGCTGGGAGCAGGAGATAGAATTATCATAGAGTGAGAAGTCTTAGTTTGTCCTTCTGGCTTTCAATCCAAATGTTAATACATGGCATTTTGTGAAGTCTCAATGAATAGCAGCTAATTGTGCACAAGAATAAATGAACAAACGCACAGATCATTTGGAAAATGTATAGACTGCCCTATCGAAACCAACTAAAAGTGAAGTCAGGGCGCTAAATATTTTTGAGAAGCTAAAACTTGTCTCCTTCCTGAAAGAAAAAAAGTAAAGTGCTTTAAGAGATACAGACGTTTCCAGGACAACCAGAGTCAAATCTAACTGTCATGACAGGGGGAAATAATTAGTCCAATTAGACTATGTTCTCGTCAAAGTCAAAACTTAGAGCATTTATCTTTGTCACCTCAGTACCAATGAACATCTGATAAATGTCTTATTCTAATAAAGAAATATCAGGGAAGTTGTGTAAGAGCCTCATTTTAATATTAGGAAAGTGGGTGGGGTCAAAGCAGCTGTTCCAGGCCGAGAGAATGGTGCTAACCGAGGAGGAGAGGGAGGAAGTTTACATTCTCCAGTTTGTCTGCACAATTCCACAGAGCCTGTAGCCGAGGTACCATTTCATTTACAAAGTTATAAGGCTGCTGAATACCACTGAGAATGGATGCATTCTATCTTCAAATATATATAATGCCCAAAGGTATTTAACTCACCATCAAGAAGATAACCAACATGACTAGGTCGAATTGTTTGTTTGTTGGTTGGTTGGTTGGTGGTTGGTTGGTTGGTTGGTTGGTTGGTTGGTTGGTTGGTTTTTTTTTTTTTTTTTTTTTTTTTGTTTTTCGAGACAGGGTTTCTCTGTGTAGCTTTGCGCCTTTCCTGGAGCTCACTTGGTAGCCCAGGCTGGCCTCGAACTCACAGAGATCCGGCTGCCTCTGCCTCCCGAGTGCTGGGATTAAAGGCGTGCGCCACCAACGCCCGGCGGTTGGTTGGTTTTAATGGATGTGATGAAACTATGGACTCTAGAATAAGGGATTCTGCCCTAAGCACAAAAGAGGCACTTAGCAATCAGTAAACTTAGTTTCCTTCTCACACTAAAGGAAACAAAGGATAAAACTGTAAATAATGGTGGTCAGTTTGAGATTATCACAGTCATTGACAGCATTGTGGCTTCACTATGAGCAAGATTTGAACCTCACTTACCACTTAATAAGCATGCAATGGACCTCGGGCAAGTTATCCACTCCCTCTGTATGGCTGTCCCTTGTGTGTCTGCGGGAGTAACCCTGTCTTCCAAATCCCCCTTAAGCGTTGCTTAGAGAAAGAGAGGAAGAAGAAAAGGTAGTGGAGGAAGGAAAGGCAGAAGAGAATTGCTTGAAAAATTATGGCTGCTAGTAGTTATTTTGTGTGCTGAGGTCCTGATTCCTTTGGGGATGAAAGCACTCCTTTCTGAAAATACTCACACCAACACAGCAACCCTCAGTGTATCTGGGATCGTATCTTCATTTTCAGTAATTATGATAAAGAGCCACAGAGTAAGAAACAGTTAACAACTGTTTTACAAATGAGAAAACTGAGAAGCAAAAGACACATGAACACCCCCAATGCCATCAGTTGCTAAGCGTAAAGGGGGGAATCAGTTTCTCGCTCATAATTAGGTATCGGCATGGCTATTGAATTCATTCAGCATAAGATGCAAGTATCTTCCTCTTCACTCCTAAATACCCCTCACTGTGTGTTCCTGCAGATCGGGAAGGTATATTCTTATGCAGCCACAGCGTGAGAAAGGATGTCTACCACTGGGACAACTCTAAAACCAATTTTAGCAGGCATGCTAGTAACATCTTTTATAAAAGAAATTTTGAGGCAGGAGAGATGGCTCAGCAGTTAGGAGCTCTTCTTGCTTTTCAGAGGACTCAGACTTAGGTCTCCAGTACCCACGTGGCAGCTCACCATCTGTAACTCCAGTTCCTTAGATTCCCTCTTCTGGCTTCTGTGAACATTCCGTGTACTTAGTGTACAGGCATGCATGCAGGCAAATCAACCATACACATAAACATAAATAAACCTTTAAAAATGCATTTCCCAGAATCTAATTGAAGGTTGAATAGCATATTTAATTGTTATGCCTTCCATCTGTTTTCCATGTTTTAAAGCAGATGCATCTAAGGCCAGCAATGTGGTACAGTGAAAGTGTTCTGGGCTCAGGAAGTGCATATATCTTTTAGCCCAGGGTTAACTAGCACAATGGCGATGCCCAGACTGTCTGCAAGGTCCTGTCCTTCCTTTTCCAAAGAAAAATCGATAATCTCCCTTAAAGTGGGACCTTGTATGTTTTGTATGATTATGCCAGTGAGTGAGGAAATAACTAATTAATGAGTCTACAAAAGTGTTGGCTAGGATAGTTTAGGAGACTGGAAGGCACAGGGGGCTAAGCGAATGAGTAAAAATATTGAGAACATTTGTCTTAAGTTTGGGTTTCTATTGCTGTGATAAAACACCATGACAAAAAGCAACTTGGGAAGGAAAGGGTTTATTTCATCTTGCACTTCTAGGAAACAGTCTGTTACTGGGGGAAGTCAGAGCAGAAATTCAAGGCAGAAACCTGGGGGCAGGGCATGATGCCGAGGCTATGGAGGAGTACTGCTTATTTATTGGCTTATTCTTCCTAGCTTGCTCAGCCTGCTTTCTTATATAACTCAAAACCATATGCCTAGGGATGGTACTGCCCAGAGGGAGTTGGGCCTTCCCACACCAATCATCAGTCAAGAAAATATTCCACTGACTTGCCTACAGACGAACTTACAGTGGCATTTTCTCAGTTAAGATTCTCACTTCCCAGATATGTCCAGGTGTTTGTGTCAAGTAGACAAAAAAAATCAATCAACACAGCGCGGTATCAGGTTTCCACTGCCAGAGAAAAGAGCACACACATGAAAATGAGAAAAATAGAATAAATTATTTGGGATCTTTGGAGTTATGTTCAAACTGAATGCGTGGATATTAACTACTAATGGTTGCATGCACATTATTAGATAAATACAAAGATAGCTAGATGATAGATCCTGAAAAATAGGATTACAAATATGGATTTCGCACTAGATGTGCTGCTAGAACCTAGAACCAATGACACCCCAATGATAAGGGGCACATCAATTCTGAGATCATGACTTCTAATATTATTGTCCACTGAAAGGAGCTAAAACTTAGAAAAGGCTGATTTCCAAGGCTGAGCTGATGGAAGCAGAAGATAGATCTAGGACACCTACGCATACCACAAAGGAAAGAAGGGTTCAAATTAGCAGTGTCAATGAGCACAGGTACCTAGTTCATTTTAGGAAATACAGTAAGAAGTACATAGGATGCACATGCATGAATATGTGCATGTATGCATGTGTCCGTGTATGTGGAGTTATGACAGAGGAGGAAATTGCCATAACAAAAGTTATAAAATGCTAGCAATAGTTAGAAACATGAAAAGAGGATTTGTAGGATTAAATGTTAACTTTTTGAAGTTCTTTTGCTAAATATTAAAATTAAACGTTTTTTAAATTACTACTAAATTAAAGATGGTGACATATTTTCTGAGATAAGGTTAATCTGAGGGGTTCTGTAGTTCTTACTATAGGCATCACATTTCTGAATGAATTATATAAAGAGTTTTAATTATTTCAAGAAAGTATATTTTAATAGTAACAAAAAAGAAAGACAGAAATCATAGTGACCTTCAAACTTCCTATATTAAAAGGCATATGTGTTATAAAAATTTGTTTAAAACTATGGGAAAAGCATAAGAATATTAAAGTCATTTCTTTTTTTAAAACGAAGACTTATTTTTTTATTTTATGCATCTGTTTGTGCATCACATGCATGGAGGGACTCAAGAAGGTCAGAAGAGGTTCTCGGAAACCCTGGAACTGGAGTTATAGGCCGCTGAGAACCACCTGATGTGGTTTCTGGGAACCACACCGAGGTCCTCTGTAAGAGCAGCAAGTGTTCTTTAACCACTGAGCCATCTCTCCAAACCTAAAGTCGTTTCTTCCTAGCCATCTGTAGCATGTTTGTGATGGTTAATCGTCAGTGTCAACCTGATTCGATCTGAAATCACTTAAGTGATGGAGAGCAACAAATTTGCAGATACATCTGTAACAGCATCTCCAGAGAGGATTAAAGAGGGGGTAAGAAGGATCTAGAATGTGGATGGCACTATTCCATGGATTGGTAGCCCAAAAAAAGTAATCCCCCTTTCTCTGCTTTCTGTTCAGCCATGAGTCAAAAGCTTTCTCACCACCATGACAGAAACTGTTCTGCCATGTTGCGCTAAGCCTTCTGAAACCGCAAACCCAAATAAATCAGTTCCACCCTTACTTTTGTCGACACCATGGATTTTGGTCACAGAGATAAAAACATAAATAACAAGAGAAAACTGACCCGAGAGTGGGGTTGTTGCTATAACTAAATCAGTCCATGGGATACTTAGGTCTTTTGGAACTGGTTTGTGGGAGAAATTTGACAGGATTTCATCGTCTGTATTGAGGAAGCCCAAGCCTGTTCTCTACAGAGATGACCAGGTGGTTCTAAGTGAACACTTAGGTCAGAATGCTGCACACAGACGGTAAGAATGTGCTTGGGAGGTTTCAGATGGGAACAGACAGTCCACTTGGGTTGAACTCAGCCCACTTATACTCTGCCTCAAAAAAGAATTTACCTACCTTATGTGTATGTTCTGAAATTGTGTGGAATGCTGAGTTTAAAGATGAGAAACTAATGAAATTGGTAGAGTCTATTTCAAGACAACACACATTTGGTCCTGCTGGGGATGTCTTTCTGTATGCTGTGAATGTGTTGCTTTGATTAATTGATAAATAAAATGCTTATTGGCCAGTAGCCAGGCAGGAAGTACAGTATAGGTGGGATAAGCAGAGAGGAGAATGCTGGGAAGTGGAAGGCTGGAGTCAGGAGATGCTGCCAGCTGCCACTACCATGAGGAGTAAGATGTAAAGATACCAGTAAGCCACAAGCCATGTGGCAAGGTGTAGATTTATGGAAATAGGTTAATTTAAGGTATAAGAACTGGATAGCAAGCCATTAGGCCAAACAGTTTAAATAATATAAGCATCTGTGTGTTTATTTGGGTCTGAGTGGCTGCGGGCCCGGGCGGGACTGGAGAAAACTCCAACTACATGGTCCAATGTAAAGCAAGAGCCAGAAGCAAAAGGCAGAGCAGAAGGCCAGGGAAGGGACAAGTTGAAAATAATAGAAAAAGAAGATATGGTTGTTAGTGAGGTTAGCACCATTAAAGAGAAGTTAAGCACCTTACACCCAAGCCATGGGGAATTGGCTTTACTCTACCTATTGTAAATTCCAAAGTATAAAACTATAAATATATTTGAGATCCTTTCCTTAAAAAAGAGAGAGCCACCATAGCAACCCATCCTCACTAGGGAAACATTCCCCTGAAGTTGCTACAGCCATGGATCAAGGCGGTGCCTTTATTAACCAAGCTAGTGTCGAACCTTTGGGTTATCAATATTGTTCTGGCTTTGAAGGCATTCAAGGTGCAAGAGCTACAGGGTCTTGAAGGTGTTCACCAATACTTTTAAGGAACTTCTAGGAGACCAGGGAATGTGTAGCTTGGTCTGATTCTCTGTAGAGAATGAGTGGTACATGAAGCTGTGAAGGTGAAGTCTGAGCTGCAATATAAACCTCAGATGTTGGAGATGCCAGGAATATGGACTGCCAGCTGAGGAAAACGTCAGACAATAGATGGAATCATCCCAGGAAAGATACTGTGTGGGTTGTGAGTGATAAGTTCATTGTGTTGGGTCTCTCCAAGTCTATCTAAGCTCACATGCCCTGAATGCCAGGAGTGGAGCCACAGGATTTAATGCTTGAACTTTTATGTGTCTCTTTAGCTTTGGTCATATCATTCCTTGCTAGTCTGTTTCTCCCTTTAAAAATGGCGATGCTTACTTTGTACCATTGTAACTTGGAAATGTACAATTTGTTTTGGGATGACGGGGACCTGCAGTAAAGAGAATAAACTGAGCACATTTTACATTATGAGATAGACATATGACTTTTCAAGGGCCAGGGTAGAACACGTATTTGAAAATTATGTTTGGGTGTCAAATTGACAAGGGGTGGATTTGTGAAGCTTAATCTTCATTTTCAGCCTGACTGAAAGTAGAAACATACATACTTTTGTGGATATAGAACTACTTCCAGAGAAGATTAATTGGTTAGACCCTCCTGCCCCAAATGTGGGTGGCGTCATCCCATGGGCTGTGAGCCTGAGCAGAACAAAAAAGGGAAAGGGAAAAGCAGGACCCCAGAGTTCCCTTTCTTTGCTTCCTGGTTCACCAGGAAGTCAACAGTTCTCCTCCACCACATACTCCCGTCACCACTCCCCAAGGAGCCCTGCTACAATGGACTGAACCCCCTAACACTGTGAGCCCAAATAAATCTTTTCACACTTTAGGTTGCCTTGCTTAGATAGTTTGGCCATAGCAAGCGACAGCTAAGTAACAAAATTTTAAGTATGATAATGGCTAGAAATATAACATCTGGTCTAGAATATCATTTTATTAAAATCTAGGCATCATATAAGCAATGGTGGCCGAGTAGGAAATACAATACGGATGTGGTTACAGTCCCCTCTTTCCAGAAGCCTGCCACAGAACACATCTATTGGGAAACCCAGCAAGGAAAGTCCTTCCTAGAAAGCAGATTCTCAAACTCAGCACTACTGAATGAAATTTTGCAACTGGCAATACTTTGCTGTGGGGAGCTGTGCCACACTCTGCAGGATGTCTAATCTCACCTCTTGCTGCCCTAAATGCCATTTACAAGCCCTTCAATAGATAAGAAATATCTGCAGATATTGCTGAATATGCCATGGTTGGCATGGGGATGTCCAACCCAACCATTAGATTAAAACCAGTGAATTTTTGTCCAAGGTGACAGAGGTAAACTTCTCCTCACTTTATCCTTTCAGAGGGACTTATCCATTCTCATTTTCTACAATATTCTCCTATGAGCTTCTAGAACACTTTAGATGTACTGCATGTAAAACAATCCAGACAAAAGCAAAAGACCTTGGAACTTTCGGTTAGAGTTATTGTTCATAAGTTCTGCTTCTTAGCAGAAACCCAGCAAAATCTACCTGTGTTTGCCAAGCATTTGAGCATCTTAAAAAGCAATTCCCTGTGCATCTCTACAAGTTCTTAGAGTCATCTTATCAGTAAAATTCTTACGGCTCCATTTTGTAGCTGAAGGATGTAAGGTTCCCAGCATATAAGAGTATATGGCCAAGAGGAAACAAAACAAGAGTTTGATTAGCTCTTTGATCCCAAGTTCAGTATAATTTCCACAGTACTGAACTGCCATATGAATCCACCGTGGGTGGTTATTTTTGCAGTAGGCTCATTATAGTGGTGTCATTGACAGAAATCCTAGAAAGTGTTGCGTTAGGACCCTATCCTAGTAGCCTAATTTCTTTCCTCATCAGAAAGAGGAACCAGGTCAGAAAGAATCAACTTTACAGAAAATGCTCCTTTCCCTAGTCATCAAAGTATTTATCACTTCATACTCTAGCCTGTATTCTTTGCCTACACACACACACACACACACACACACACACACACACACACACCAATTACACATAACTCATGATGTCATTTTTAGCCTCACATCTACCCCTGTTTTGACTTCTCATTCATCAGTAAAGCTTATAGTTCTAAAAGCTAGTGGGTACCAATAGCAAGGATTAAATCATGTGTCCCCACCTCCTTTATGACTTTGTCTCTGCTTTTGATTTGCCTCTGTTGGATTTCCCTAGGCTACCCTATAAAAATAAGTTGTCATCACGTGAGTTTGTGCAATGCTAAACTTACACCATCAGCTCTCTGGTTACCGGCAATAAAAGGAAGGATGTATACGTGTGTGTGTGTGTGTGTGTGTGTGTGTGTGTGTGTGTGTGTGTGTGTTTTGAGTTTGCTGGGGTGATAACAGTTCTGTAATGCTTGGACAGGAGCCTCATTTCTGTCTGCATGCTTTATTCCTGCTCTGTGGTGGTATTTAGAAAGACTGTTTGGCTAACGGGTTTATCCCCTTGCAATGGTATTTGAGTCTTCCTGGCTGAGCTACCACTGCCTGTCAAACCTCCTACCTTACTCTCTCTCCCCCCAGTAAATCAAGTGATGTGATAAGCAAACAGAGTGCTAACTGAGTTCTCTGCCCACAAATGTCCTTGTGAAAAATGGCAAGCAGGTTTCTCCAATTTAGACAATCATGTGACGGCTATAAGAATGGATTTAACACAAATACACAGAATTTCAAAATGTTAAATGACCATCCAAATCTTATCCTAGAGGAACTTTGGGGAATTTGCACTTTTCTTTTCAGTTCTTTACAAGAGTGTGTGGTGGGCTGAACAAAACCCATTTGACAAAATAGGATGTAATTCAATAGTGACTCAAAGCAAGCCTGGCCAGGATAATATATAGAATAATCAGATAGCCAGTTATCAAATGGTAACTTCAGACGAGATAAGATTTACTGTGCTGTGTGATGCAGGCCTCTAACACAACACTATGAAGATGAACAATGCCACCATGACCTTGTTCTAAAAGATGAAAAATAAGCTTCCACCATTGTACCAAAAGCATAATAACTAATTCCTCTTATTCCCCGTTACCTGTCCTCACCTTCTTCTGATAATAGGCACTGCCCAAGGGAAGACTCATTTAACTCAATCCTGGCCAGATGCTTAGTTAAGAGTGATTGGCTCAAATGTGAGCATATGAATCAAGGTCAACCAATCAGAGTTCTTTACATAAAATATTTAAATTAAATCTTATGGGAAAGTGCCTAAAGTTCTTAAGAGCTAGAAGGAAAGAAGGCTGGAGTTATTAACAAAAAAAATAATTATCATGTGGGAAAGCTTATCAGTCGCTGCTTACATCCCTTTGATTCTATCTGTCATACATCCCCAATAAAGCTTCCAATGATCAATTTTGCTGAGCCTGTTGTTGATTTCTATCATATGCTTTGAAAAGAGGGAGCTGATCCTTAAAAAATGACTCTCTTGCTGCACTGGACTCCAGGCAGTGAGTGAATGTTGTTCATACTGTAGACTAGGGGATGGCAGGAAGGGCTCTGAAATGGATGAGGTATAGGATCACACAGCTAGACAAGGAGGCTCTAAGGGAATGACATCCTTTAATCTAGAAAAGAGAGAGCAGAGATGTGAGGGGATTTTTTTGTGTGACTTGGAAGATAATGTAATACTGCTTTCTTTGTTACTGATATCTAAAGAGTGCAGGATTTTAGGGAATAAACTCTGTTCTCTTTTGATAGATGTTTGTGGGAGAAATCTAAAATATGTCTTTAGGTCATTTTAGTGCTTTTCTGACACCAGTGACCACGCTGAATCCTATGATATATACAAGTACATAAACAGGCATACACACGTACACATGCACACACAGAAGGAGAGACAGAAAAAGAGATAAAAAGTTATTTCACTTGCACTTTAAACTCTATGTCTTTATCTTTGAAATTTGATGGCACAAAATTAATTAGGAAAAAAAAGATAAAAATCTGAAACACAAGTTAAAGGAATGAAACAAATTTTCACAAATATAAAACAAATATAAGAGCTGAGAACATGACTCAGCTGGTAGAATACCTATACTATTACAAAGCCCTGGGCCCAAGACTCAGCATTGTATAACCAGATAATGTATCACAGGTTTGCAATCACAATACTCCAGAGGTTAAGTCAGGAGGACCAGGAGTTCAAAGTCATCCTCAGCTACAAAATAAATTTGAGGCCAGCAAGTTTGAGACCCCATCTCAAAATTAGAGAGAGGTTGTGGGAATCTTGGAAGATGTTTCAGTAGATAAAGTGTTTATTGTGTAGAAAGAAACAAGTACCTGAGTTGGGATCCCCATAACCTCCTTAAAGGTAGAATGCACAGGCACAAATATGAAACCCTAGTTCTCAGGGTAGGGATGAAGACAAGTAGATCCCTGGCCAGACAGTCTAACCTAAATGATGAGCTCTAGATTCAGTGACAGAATCTATCCTTAAAACTAAGGTGGAGAATAAAAGTAGAAGACACTTGATGTTTTGTGTCTAGACATACCTTCATGAGTGAGCATACATTCAAACGAGCACACACACACACACACACACACACACACACACACACACATCTATTGTAATGAACTATATACCAGACTCAGTTATCAAATGCACTTATAAGTATTGGTCAAAAGGTTACTTCTTGAATGTTTCGATTAATCTACAGCAGCCACATGTGCTACAAAGCATGCAATAATAGGGTTGTAAACAGACAAGTACAGTAGCACTGACACTTGGCAACAGCCTGTTTTTCTCCTGCAAACATTATGAGAACACAAGCTAGATGACTGCATGTGCCCATGCTTGCTTCCTTCAAAAGAACCTCAGCACAACACTGCAAATATCCTCCTGGAGGGAAAGATGTCAGCAGAAGAAATCACAGTACAGTACAATAGTGTCACATGATCACAGGACATATTCTGAGAAACGTATATGTGTAGGCAATTCTGTCATTGTTCAAACACCGGAGGGTACTCAATACATATCTAAGTGGTGTTGCCCAAGGCATGCCCAAGGTATATAATGGACACGTACATGTGAGCATCTCTACTATAGCCTATTGTACCTCATGCCATAATAAACAAAACAATATGAAACTGAATAAAGCACGAAAGGACAATGATGCAATGAAGAAACAGTGAACGTGAGAAGGTTGTTAAGACACAACACAATTTTCACACTGTCGCACAGTTAATTCTTCATTGTCTGTAAGTAGAAGGAATATGCTCCAAAGTAATGGTAAACACAGGATATAGTTAAGTTGGTGTCACGCTCACCAAGCATTCAGGGATCCTTGGGTTCAAATCCCCGGCACTGTATGAACCATGAGTGACAATACCAGCTCATGCATGTCTTAGCACTTCCGAGGTAGAGGGAAGATCAGGAATTCAAGGTCATCTTTGGCTACTTACTGAGTTTTAGGCCTGCCTGGCCTAGGATAAACCTGTACCAAAAAGAAATCATTAACAACAAAACCGCAGAAAGCATAATATAGCTGTACACAGTGGCTCATGTTATAATCCCAGTACTGGCTCATAATATAATCCCAGGCTGACATAGAAGGATGGCTGTGAGTTTGAAGGCAGCCTGGGTGGACTACAGAGTAAATTCCAGATCAGCCTGGACGAGAGTGAGATTTGCCTCAAAAGAACAAATAAACAACTAAAGTAATGGTTTTAAATGTATAATAAGTACACAAAGCAGCAATATAAATTTCCTGTACAGCAACTAATTCTTAGTTACTTTTCTGTTGCTGCAATAAAACATTCTGGCAAAAGAAACTTAAGTGATAAAGGTTTTATATTGACTCAAGGGTAAAGTCCATCACAATGGGAAAGTTAGGTGCCAAGAACTTGAAGTAGTTGATCTCACTGCATCCACTCTAGGACAGCAAAAAGTAATAAAGGCATGCGGCCATTCGGCTCCCTGTCTTCACTTACACACTCTAGGATCACACCTAGGGAATCATGACCGCCACAGTAGGCATGTATTTCCATCCATCTCAACTGATGAAATAAACTAGCATCTCACAGGCATGCTCAGAATTCTGTCTCCCAGATGGTTCCAGATTCTGTCAAGTTGACAATTAGTACTAATGATGGCACAGTGTTAAGAACTTTGTTGCATGCACTATGCTTTCACAGGGACAATGTGTGTCTAGTCATGTATCTATAAGACATTGCATAGTTATGTTACAATGGCTAAGTAAGTGGTGGGAAATTGTCGTGTCAGTAATCTTATGGGACCACAGACATATATATGTGTGTTTAGCTTTGACTAACACGGTGTTATGTGGTGCATGTCCAAGTGAATAAGGATAACAAATCAGTGAAGACTGCTACGGAAAATTGGTCCTTTGGGTTATATACTGTTGTGATGACTGCAGAGAGACCAGTGCACAGTGTAAAACTGGAATTATGTTAACTTCCTACATCAGAAATAGCCAGGACCTATTTCAGAGACTATGGTTGACAAGGAAAACTCACAGAATTCAGAGAAGCCAACATGCATATAGTTAGGGTTCATTACAGTGTGTGTGGGCAGGGCATGGATTAAGACAGGAAAGGGAAAGTAAGCAGTGGATAGAATTTTGGAGAGATCAAAGACGCAGCTCACTGAAAGAGGTGCACCAAAAAAGCAAAGTTGGCTGCCTGGAGCCTGAGAAAGCATAGCAATCCAATAGAGAATGCAAAAGAAATACTAAACACAAGTACAGAGATAAAGAATGAAGCTGTAGCCATAAAGAAAGAATTGGGAAACATGGACATGAATTCAGGTTAAATTAATGACTGGAAAGTAATTTCTTTGGAATTACAATCTGTATCAGCTTAAACAGCATGTTGGATCTATACAGATATATACATTTTACCCTCCAAGATTTGCTAATCACCCCTAGCTTCATAAGCATGAACTTGGATAAATAATGTGTTGTTCACCTTCATCAACAGCCAGCATCCATTATTCCATTGACCTACCTAAGTTGCAGCCTCTATGTTTACGCAGTCTACCCCTCATATAGATAAGCCCCAGGAGCCACTCTAGAGACCTCTTCCTGCTGGAGTCTGTGAGTGTCAGGACAAGCCACAGGTAAGTCCTAAATGTCTTCCTGTGGGCAGGGCAGAAGACACAGATGGCTGCTGGGGAAGGAGCCAGCTGGGAAAATGAGGCAGCCTGTAGCCATTCCAAAGACAGCTCTGTCTCCCTGGAGCATTTGCTGTGAAATCCATTCCCCAAATATCAGACTGCCTGGTATTCACACATAAGTGCAATAACACCTTCACAAGACATCCCTGGTGGGTGAATTAACGGTTCCACTTCAGATTGGCTCCCATATGCACAAACTAGCAAGACAGACCCTTATGTGAAAACGACCTTACCTTACTTCCCTGTTCATAAGGTGAAGTCAAGGTGTATGCCTCTAAACCTACATACTTCCTAACCAGGGAACAAAGCAGTCCTGAAATTTGCCAAAATTGCCAAATAGCTCAGAAATAATACATTCTATCCAAACATTTTGAGACTTGCTTACATGTTAAATACCAATTGAATACAATGGCAAAAAAAAATGTGTCCAAACCCATTGATTTCAAATTCATATGTCTCTACCCACTTTTCCAAACCAGACCATCGCCTCTGCTTTCCCTCTCCATCATCATTCTCTCTGAAATAATTTCCATTTTTATTATTCTCACCTAAGCCTTCTTTTAAAGAGTACATAAATTTGAGAATTTAACTAAATCGAATATGTCTCTTTAAATAAAGTCATCTCACCCTGTAAAAGTCAGGACAAAGTGACCCCCCTAAGTCTGGCTGTCACCCTCAGGGTTAAAGTGCCTGCTATTCAATAGGGGTGTCATTGGAGGCTCCCCCAGAAGGGAAGTTCTGGAAGGTATTTTGGCGTGCTACATGCAAACACAGCAGCCAACGGATCTCATCATTTTTAAATGTCAGCCTTCGCATAATCCCTCTGACCCGTTCCAAAGCTTATAGGTCACAGAACATTTTATCTGGCAGTACCTTTATATACATTTTTTTTTCAAGCTTAAAGTGTTATCCATTTTCCCTTCCATCCTCCTCTAAAGGAGACCTGGCTCTGCTATACACACGGTGAGTAAGGCATCAAGGAATTCAAGCAAATGATAAAAATATGTCTGCAGGGAAATAAATTTCCTTTTCTGAAATCAATCATGTGCTATTCACACACGCAAAAGAAAGTCTGAAATATCCCTTATCTCCCTGCCTCCCTGCACTCAGGCACCCTGTGCAAACACTTAAGAACCAGAGGCCTTCTCTCCCAGTCTTCATTATCCCATCATGGAAAGGAAGGGAGACTGAGCTATGTGGACAGCTGAGCGGGTGGGGCATGGTTTCCCTGAAATGATTGGCTAGCTGTCACGGGAATATATAGCCAGGATGGATCTATTATTCTGCAGAGAGTCTGCATAACAATGAGGGCAGCAGAGGGCAGAAGCAGCTCTGCTCTGCAGTTCGAATGGAATTGGGAGTTTATGAGTTTCACCTGTCCATCAGGGGTCATTTTGATTGTGATTGCCTGTGGCCCATTGCTTTGTGGAGACAGAGGATATCACTTTAAAAGGCTCTTTCACAGCCATCTAATAGCAGAGGACAATCATTTGGCCAAACTATGGTTCTTAAACACATTGTGGTTGGGGAATCCGAATGTTGGTGTGTCCACGATGCCATGTTAAAGAATAGTTAAGACTGTTAGAGGGCAGATAAAGTTCCCAGGGATACACCTCCCATGCCACTTACTGTGTAGCCACAAGCAGGAGTCAGCACCTCTTCAGCCAAGAGATCACAGCACCATTGTTTGAAATGAATGGCCTGTGCATGGAAGTACTTACCTCCACCCTTAGAACACAGAAGAAAGTGCTAGAAGCACCAGCGAGGAAAGAGATCGGATCTAACAAGGCTTGGAGTTGCTTGAAAAACCCATTTACAACCAGGAAGACATGACCTATTAAAAAGCATCCTGGTGTCAAATGATGCCTTGTCTCTGAGAACTCCATAATGTGTCAAAGACTAAAAGGCTCATTTGTGTCCATCTCCAGGTGATACTGAAATGGATAAACTGGGGGAGATCAAGGCAGAATAAATTATTGTAGACTTAATGGTCACGCAATGAACAAACAAAGCATCAACTTTGAGCTGGATCTGGCACTTTACCTAAAATTGTTTCAAAAAAATTTTTAGGACTAATTCTTTCTGTCTGTTTTGAGACAGGGTCTCAAATAGCTCAGACTAACCTAGAACTTGCTATATAATCTAAGCTGAATTTGGACCCCTGAACTTCCAGCCTCCAACTGCCTGCCAAATTCTATTCTTATTGTATATCTGCTTCCTACTGATTTCTAAGAAAACAATATTTGCTTGAAAATAATAATAAAACTGAGGGAAAGTATAAAAATGATAAATTTTGCAATCTGTTGGAATCACAGCATGACCATGACATTTTTATTTTTTAAGGTATTAAACAAGAAATATTTAAAGCTAAGAACAAAATACAGACATGCTGGAAGTAATACCACTCATTTTGTCTGTTTGTGTTATCTAAACTATTAAAACGAGAATAACTGTTATTTGCAGACGGCTTATTATAAGCTAATATTGGGATTAGAGTTTATAATCTTGAATCTTTACATGTGACATAGGTAGTATCTTGACTATGGAACAGAGTAGCTCAGAGACATTACCTGGCTTTCCCGAAGTCACACAACTGCTCAGTTACAGCCATGCCTTGATTCTAGGTCTATTGGCACTAGAATCTATCTCCTTCTCTCTTTCTATTCTTATTTTCCCGTCCCTTATAGAGAAACTATTTGTGATATTACAGGAAACTGATGTATAATTTTCAACAGCCCGAAGACTGGCTGTTGCTAATGCAAAATAAAATATTACTTTATTAGATGAAGGGTGAGCCTAACAAACCTTCATTCTATCACACAAATGCACTTGACCTTGAGGACTTGAAAGTTTGCAGCTGACTGGGAGAAATGAAGCTTTAGGCACAGATATGTGGTTATGGTCTGGATCAGTGCACATGGACTGACTTTGCAGGCCTGGGTTCTCATCACCCAGCATCCCTTTCTCTAACTGTTCACCCATGGGTGAGATGGAGGACAGGCAAGGCCTGGGCATTTGACTGCACTTCCTTTAGTTTGCTCTTCCCAATTCTGTCCACTATTATATCACGTCCTATTCTGATTAGCTGCTTCACTGTCTGAATGATTCTCCATTTATTTCAAAAGAGTATTTTTCCTAACCTTGCATCCATTTAATAGCTTTTTATAATCCCCAGAGCTTCCTGGGGCCTTTCTACTTGAATGCTACTCTGATCTCTTCTGAATTCACTCTCTCAGATGCCTTACTCAACAGCAGCTGGATCTTGTGCCTTGCCTCTGTCTATAGCCAGGGGATAGTTTCAAACAGAATGTCTCCAACAACCAAGCTAAGGGCTTTCATTTAGTATCAAATCTTGTAGTGTGTTTTGTGTGTATGTGTATGTGTGTGTGTGTGTGTGTGTGTGTGTGTGTGTGTGTGTGTGTGTGTGTGTGTGTATGTGTGTGTGTGTGTGTGTGTGTGTGTGTGTGTGTGTGTGTGTGTATACACTTTATAAGTTCAGA
>CABHPH010147872.1:0-40175 GCA_902168325.1 Peromyscus nudipes | reverse complement strand
AATGCTGAAGGCATGAAAGCCTCAGTGAGCCAGTGCTCTACAAGTGCCTAACAGTTTGCTAATGAATATATGTATAATGAATATATATCATGAATGTATATATATAATGAATATATGTATAATGAATATATATCATGAATTTATATATATAATGAATACATGTATAATGAATATATATCATGAATTTATATATATAATGAATATATACCTGCAGCTGCAGCGCTCTGAACACCTAACTAGCGATACAAACTTCCCTCTTGAAACAATCTTAGAGTTTTTTTTCATAATTATTTCTGCAAAATGGCAGTAAATGTTACTAAATACAACCTATACTTATATACCCCTGGTTGTGAAACTATTGGCGAGGATGGGGCCTTAAGTTTCTTAGAAACAACTTTGAAGTTTGAAAAGTGTACTTATTAGGAGATTAAAAGCTTTCAATGAAGACTAATAATTTATTTGGAAATAATTTGTTCCATGTTGTTGGTTTTTGTCTTTAAATCTTAAAAACTTAAGAAGATACATGAATAGCTTATACAACAGCCAAGTAACTGGCTGTCCAAGTCCTTCAGATAACAACTCATGAGACAGTTTGCCATGCTAGGAAAGCCAGGCTTCTTCTATCAGGTCTTCATCTACCTCTTCCTTTTCACCAACTTCTGTATTCAAAAAGCTTTCACATGACACCTGTTGGGTAGGTCCACTTATTAACTATAGCCCCAAGAAGTGTCACCAGGCCAGGCCTCTTTATTTATAGAAATATGCCAGGTGTCTTAACCAGAATTTGATATACAACATTTGTTCCCTGAACATATGTTGAAAGAATAAGTCTGTGAATGACAGGTATTATACTCCAAAATCTAAATGTATGATTTCATTTAGTCCTTACTCAATTTTTGGATGTGTGTGTACATATATGTGCATGTGTATGTATGTATATATGATGTTCTCATTATCCCTGTGTTACAAATAATAATACAGGTAGATAAGTAAACCACCAAAGATTACAAAGCCTGTAAATAGATGTTAGTTGACCTCAGCATTCATGTATGAAACACTGCAGTACACTGCCCTCTTCTTTGGGCATTCCAGGAAAATGTGCATGTCCATGTAGGGCAAGTCCAGGAAACTCTGGCATACTGAGACAATGTAGAAGTACCAATGGTATGTATTTTCACATACAGACCCCGTATCCTGTTCCTGTGGGCCAGCCATCTCTTTCTGTTACCCTGTTTTCTCTGCCTCGCTCTGTTTGCTTTGTGTTTTCCTCAGTGGCTTTTATAAGGCTTTAAAACTAAATGACTCACCATCAAAGAAGAGAATACCCCTGAAGTCATTAGCTATTTTTATGTTCAATCAGCTAAGTACATACTTTTAGTCTCTTTTCCGTACACACACACACACACACACACACACACACACACACACACACACACACGATTGTTGTGCTTTAGAAAATCCTGCATTTCCTTTGGTGGGCCTCTTGTATAATCCAACACTGTCACATTTACCCAGCAGCTTTTTCTTAATTCATCATCAGTATTGAAATGTAAAGCAACACCTAGCGAAAGCTAAGGATTTGAAAGATGTATTGCAACTTTGCAGCCTCCTCCCTGATAGTCTAGGGCGGTATCAACAAGGAAAAGGGGAGGGCCAAGAGTATTTAAGAATCATATAATGTGAAAAGTGGAGGAAACAGTTTTCTTAGCCACGCTCCCTGGTTTTACACGTAAAGAAATGGAAATGAAAGTCAGCAATAGAACCAAACTCCCCTGCATATTATCTGGATGATTCTAGAAATACCAATTGTGAGGAAAATATACAAGGCTTTCTGTCTTTGTTTGTTTGTTTGTTTTTTGGTTTTTCAAGACAGGGTTTCTTTGTGTAGTTTTGGTGCCTGTCCTGGATCTTGCTCTGTAGACCAGGCTGGCCTGGAACTCACAGAGATCCACCTGACTCTGCCTCCCGAGTGCTGGGATTAAAGGCATGCCCCACAACTGACTGATGTTCCAGAGGAACCAGGTTCAATTCCCAGGCCATCCAGAGTCCAATCACACCAGGATATAAATAAATAAATAAATAAATAAATAAATAAATAAATAAATAAATAAATAATAAAAGGCTTTTTTATTGTAGTTTTTTAATTAATTAATTTATTTTTTAAATTACACTCATGATATTCATTAATTACACTCATGATATTAGCCACATTTGTGGTATTCATAGATTACATTCACAGTATTCATTCAATTATATATATATATATATATTTAAATTTTAAATGCCGAATGTCATTGCTTTTCTAAGGGAGAATCTTGTCATGAAAACATAAATGTCAACAGAAAGTACACCTCTTCTTTTCACATATTAATATTGCTCAAAAATAAGTAAAGGTATCTATCAGAAATGCAAAAATAAGGCTTTCTTTTTTTAAATCCTATAGCAGTGGTTCTCATCCTTTCTAATAATGTAGATATCTTAATACAGTTCTTTATGTTATTAGGAACCCCAACCATAAAATCACTTTCATTGCTACTTCATAACTGTAAGTTTGTTGCTGTTATGAATTGTAATGTAAATATCTGATATGCCAAGCCCAAAGGGTTGTGACCCACAGGTTGAGAACCACTTCCCTAAAGGTTGACATACATTATTATTGATTACTATTTTCTTGAAATGAACACAGATACAGCATAATTGTTGCACAAGAAGACTTAGTTTTTAGAAATATCATGAAATGTATTCAATTAAGTGATCATTTCAGGGTGTCTGTTTATGTGCTTAAATTTTAATAGTCTGTCATTCCACTTATTTTAAAGTAGTCATAGAAAAACACAGAGAGATAGAAAAATATATTTATCATCCAAAGAGTTAATGTAACTAAGTTAATTAATTTTTAAGGCAGGGATTTTTGAAGAAAAAAAAAGGAACAAACCCTTAAGTTAGAGATCAGCACACAAAAATATGTCATCAAACTCAGAGTCCTGGAGTCAGGAATCAAAATATAAAACTTCCCAAGTAAGCATAAGTAGGAAGCCTGATTAGCTTCAACATTTATAATTGTGGCAATACGCAGCCAAGCCAGTTGTCCAGAAACCATATAACACTGTAGAATAAAAACACTGGAGAGACATTTCTTGTTTGAATAATGATAGTCTAAAGTTTGCAGTGCACCATGGTTAAACAAAAAATATAGACTCTAAATGTTGTTGTCACTGAATTTACAAATTGGTTATAAAAGAAATAAAACTAACTAGGATATAATTGAAGATAGAATGAGTGAATACTCCAGCAGGGAGCCTACACATTAAGACTTCCCCATGCATGGCTATGCTTCATAAGATTCCAGTCAACTAGAATACCAAGTTTGAAAATTTTTCGGGAAAATGTCCCAGAAATAAATAATTTACAAGTTTTAAATCGCTCACTGTTCTGATTAATGCAATGAAAGTTCATGTCATCAGTGCTCCATTCCATAAAGGACATGAATCAATTCTTTGTCCCTAGTATCCACACTACCTGCCCATTAATCACTTATTGGTAATCCAGTTATTGGATAAACTGACAGAGTATTAGTACATTGTTTTAATTGTTCTTGTTTATCTCTAATTATGCCTAAATCATAGATTAAATGTCATGAAGCATATGTTATATGAAAAACACAGTAAACATATGGACATTGGTCCTGTCCATGGTTTCAGGCCCCTGCTAGGAGTCTTGAAATTCCTTCCCTACAAATAAGGGGCCATTACAGTATAATTTTAGGAGACCAGAAAAATACAAGAATTCTGAATGGTGGAATTTGGCAAGATTTCAGAGAGGAGGCAGCATATCCACAAAACTTGAAGCAGCATAGACTTTAAAAGAAAAAAAATCAGGAGAAATATAGAATGAAAGAATTGAGTGGTCAGAGAAACCAACTCCTTCACTGAGAGACTGTCCAAAAACATAGTGCCCATATTACCATGTGATTGTTGTCAGTTGTTTTTTTTTATTCTTTCCCCCCCCAACCCAGCTCCCAAATAAATCGCACCTGTAGGCTTATTCTTACTTATAAAGCCTGTCCTTAGCTTGGCTTGTGTCTAGGCAGTTTTCTTAAATTATCCCATCTACCTTTTGCCTCTGTGTAGCATGAATCTTAAAAGTTCTTATTAATAAAATCAAACCTAAGCCAGTTATTGGGGCGAAACGCTGGATGGTCAGAGAGACAGAACAAGCCACAGCTAACCTCACCTGGCAAACTTCTCAGCTGATCTTGTTTCCTCAGACTGGAAGCTTCTATGTCCTCATATCCGAATGGCTCTCAGCTGAACTGCTGCTAGAAGCCTGAAAGCTTAACCAACTAAATGCTTAACCAGGCCAAATGCTTCTCCAGGCCAAATGCTTCTAGTTTCTGGTCCTCACGCCTTATATACCTTTCTGCTTTCTACCACCACTCTCTGGGATTAAAGACCTGCTTTCTGGGATTAAAGGCGTGTGTCACCATGCCTGGCCATTTCCAATGTGGCCTTGAACTCACAGAGATCCAGAGGAATTTCTGTCTCTGGAATGCTAGGATTAAAGGCGTGTGCTACCACTGCCTATCCTCATGTTTAATATTGTGGCTGCTCTGTCTCTGACCCCAGATAAATTTATTAGTATGCACAATATTTGGGGGAATACAATACCACACCTCTAGGCTTTTCCTTTTCTATTCCTGCATACCTCTCTTTGTTTCTTACTCAGTGGCTTGCCGTATAGCTAGGTGACTGGGTGGCTGGCCCCTGAAGTCCTCTTCTTCTTCTTCTTCTTCTTCTCTTGCTCTTTCTTCTTTTCCTCCCAAGTTTCTCCTTGTATATATTGTCTCTGGCTGCCAGCCCCGGCTATCCTTTCTCCTGCCTTGCTATTGGCCATTCAGTTCTTTATTAGACCATCAGGTGTTTTAGACAGGCACGGTAACACAGCTTCACAGAGTTAAACAAATGCAATGTAAACAAAAGTGACACACCTTCACATAATACTCCCCAACATGTGATCATGGCAAATCTTCTGTCATTTATTGGCGAACATTGAGTTGTCTGTATGATATTTACTAATGCAACATTTAGCAACTCCAAAGATCCTTTAAATAAAAAGTAAGATACATTTAAAATGTCTCAGCATAAAGGAAATACTAGTAGCTTATCTGCAGAAATCAGAATTTCTTGTTGCATGAAGACGGCTGCAGGACATTGTGTGCCTTAGTGCAGATGAGGTGGTACCTTTGGGTTTTGATTTGAAAACCCCACAAACGGTGAAAACAGCAACCGAAAGGATTCCCAGCCAATGCCGCAGCAGGGAATGCATGATAAACAAGAGTGGGAAGACTAAACGCACTATCTAACAGGCTCATCCGTGTTTGTGAAAAGGGACCAAATCAACCGCGTTTCACCTTGGCTATTGATTCCTCTAACCCTCCAGCAGATAGATTTAAATAGTTTTTCAGAGGAGGGGTGGAGACAGAACCAAGGGCCCGATCTTCACAAAGCACATTCTCTACTGTTGAGCAAACCTCCAAACCCTGTATTTGGTTGCTTTTTGAGGGAAACTGGGGTGGGGGTGGCAGTATATGTGCCAAGTTTGGGCAAGGGAATATGGAGAAAGGGTGTTGTCGAAGCAGGGAGTTATTATGAAGTATTAATAAGTGATAATGGCAACACAAAACTGATGGGTTTTCATCATCATAGGAACCTGTTGGGGTTTTTTGTTATTTTTGTTTGGGGGAGGGGAGTTGTTGTTCTTGTTGCTTTGTTTTCTTGAAGATATTGTTAAAGACTATGACTCTACAGACTCAAAGATTGATGAAGCATGGCCCCCAGCCTCAATTTAGGGAGAGAATTTTGATTTTTAAAAGGTTGTTCTTCCCGTTGGCTATCCACTGTGATGTCCCAAATGATCTGTAAACTCCATTTTGCAATTACACTGTAAAAGATGATAATGTATTATGAATAAGGCTATGGCAGTAAAAAAATTTACCACTCTTTTGAGATGTATGTCCTATAATTCTACTGAAAATAAGGCAATTAGAAGAAGTGACCTCTCTTCCCAGCTTAGATGGAGTCGTGTCTTCAAATGCTCTCTGTCATTTGCCAAACGCGAGCGCAGAGACTGATCATTTCTCAGAGGAACACAGGCTATAAAATGCCTTTAAGAATAAAGCTAAACTCCTTTTGAATGTATAAGAAAATTAATCTAAACCTCTTATTCTAAACGAAGAAATAAAGCACAGATTTTGAAGTATCTGTTCCCATTGGGGAGGGGACAAGAATGGCCTGGGTTCCTGTTGCACTGAAGTCTGCAAGGAGCACTGTGATATTTTCTGTTTGATCCTCTGTTTCTGTTCTATTTATAGATAATTCATATAATCTCAGTTCTGAGCATATTTTTCTATAGTTTCCTAAATAGGGCTGATATTCTCCCTTCATTGTGCATTATGTTGAACTCATTTATCAGTTGTGTTGTTTAGCGTCATGAAAAACCAAAATTAGGGGGAAAAAAAGTAAATCATTTGGAAGGCCAGCCTTTGATCTGGCAGTGAGCCTGTTGAACAAAAAATATGTGGAATGCAACCAGTATCACTGTAGATTCCTAAGTTTATTTAATTTGCAACTTTTATGTGACTTTTTCTGGAGAGACATGAACAAATGTCTGTTTACCTCTGTTAGGTCACCAATGACACAGCAAATAAGTGATTGCACACAGGTGTAGCCTAGTTAACCAGTGAAGTTGATTGGGTTGTTATTTATAGGAGCATGGGTAACTCAAAAACAGCTGCATTGTGGAAACCACATTCTAGCATGGGTGATGTCTCATGAAAACTGCATCTCTGAAATGTTCTGCACAACTTCCAGGCAGCTTGGCCAATCAGAGTCTCTTCTGGCCAACAGTTACTTACTTTTTAGATAAACTTGAGGGAGCCATGTGAATGCTGTAAGTTTTAGGAACTTCCTTACTCTTTATAGCTTTACTTCATGAGCCTTTTTTGTTTCTTTTCTTCCTTGGTCTTATAAGCCTTCCTCTTCCCTCAGTGAGTGTCTGAATTCAGAGGAAAAGGTTATACAACACTTCGCCCCCCCTTCTGACTCTTGCAATTTTTTTTTCTCTCTTTTGCTATGCTTCCTCGGCCTTGAAGGGAAAGACTTAGATGTCTGTTTTCCTGTCTGTGGCTGAGTATTAGGCCACTATAACATAGCAATACTCTCTTATTTTCAGGAGCTTAACAATTTATGAGTCTCTGCAGCACACACAAAATTCATTGTAAAAATAAGTTTCTCTCTATTACAGAAGCTGACAGAATCAGTGATTTATAGTGTAAACACAAATATTTAGAAGTCAATTTGACAGGAAAATCACACTTGTTTATCAAAGCAATAACGATGGCTTTCCCCCTAGGGCCTAAAACTTCCCCAGCCACAGGTCTTTACTTATAGTTCAAGACTTGACTTACCGTCTGTGGATCTGACCTTAAGTGCAATTGTTGGCAGTATAATAGCTGTGCCGCTATTATCCCAGCAGGCACATCTTGCCTGACATATGGATGCTTTAACATGCGGGGTCCATAGGTAAGCAGGACTGTCAGTGACAATTCTATCCCAGCAACGCCCTGCACCTCCCAGTACTATGAAAACCGGTGAGCACCGAGAGAGCTTTTCAGTCTTTCTCAGCATGATAATTCCATGTCCTGTAGCCAAAGCATTTGGTGTATTTGTCAGGAGGGTCTTATTATTTAGTTCTAGCATCCAAGATGAAATGACAATAGCCTTATGGCTCATGTGTCCTCAACAAGTCACAGGTAGGTTGCTTACTTGGGTACTTAAACTTTTACCTAAAACCTTATGGCCCCTGGAAGTATTCTTTCTCATTCTCACAGGGTGCCTTTGTGTTCACTTCTTAACTCCTGTTTAAACATATTTCCAGGTGTCTGTTTGTTTTGCTACATCTGTAAGAATCTGATTCATTACACAAACAAAAGATGGCTAGACTCTAAGCAAGTGCCAATTAGTATTAGGCAGCTAAGGAAATAAAAACACCCATCATCAGAAGATCTTATCACTCATTTTGTCAAAAAAAGAAATGCTGTGGGCAGTCAGCAGGATAGTTCTTCTGGTAAAAACCATGTATCATACAAACCTGATGGCCTGTTTTCGGTCTCTGAACCCTTGATGGAAGGAAGAAACCAACTCCTCAAAATTGTTTTCTTGTTGCTAGAGTTTTCCTGCCTGGCCCACAGTCAGGACAAATCTCTGTCACCCGCCAGTCCCACAGCCGCTCAGACCCAACCAAGTAAACACAGAGACTTACATTGTTTAAACTATTTGGCCTAGTGGCTCAGGCTTCTAGCTATCTAGTTCTTACTTCTTAAATTAATCCATTTCTATAAATCTATACTTGCCACGTGGCTCGTGGCTTACCGGCATCTTCACATGCTGCTTGTCATGGCGGTGCTGGCAGTGTCTCCCTCACTCAGCTTCCTGTTCTCTTAATTCTCCTCTCTGTTAGTCCCGCCTATACTTCCTGCCTGGCCACTGGCCAATCAGTGTTTTATTTATTGACCAATCAGACCAATTTGACATACAGACCATCCCACAGCATTCTCTGACCTCAACAAGCATGTCATGGAATCTGTCATATATATGCCACGCTCAGAAACACACACACACACACACACACACACACACACACACACACATACACACACAGTGGCATGGATAGGAGACATTAGCTCATCTAGCTATCCATTATCTGAAGTCATTTAATGGAGGTCGTATGACCTCCTCATCCAGGAGTGCAGCTGTTATCTTGGTGCCTCTGTGCATCTTCCCATCACATGATCTCCACATTCTTGGAAAGGATAATCTGCACTGCTCGGCCCAGCTCAGGTCTAAGAGGGAGTGGGGCCACACTATTGTCCACAATAGCTGCTACCAAAGCTAGCTCATCAGTCCGATAGACTCTTGGCCAATGCTGTTGTCCTTGCCTTACCACCATCCAAAATGAGCTGTTGTGTTAGAAATTCCAATTCCAATCTACTTTATGTCAGAGGAGAAATGTGCACCATGTACTCGGAGTAAGCAACTGCCCAATTGCATTGTTTTATCCATCCTGTCCTTTGCGAAGTGTTGCTCTGGCCTTAATGATATCCAAGAGTTCACTAGATTGTTTGGTTTTTCTGTTCATGTCCCTAAGAATTCCAGTTTCCTACAAATGTTTCCCTATTTGCCTTCCAGTGACCAGGACACACTCTTTTATCCTCCTTGCCCTTCTCTCATCCCCTTGATTGCTTAAGCACTGTGGGAATCCTATTTACATGTTGGTCTAAATTTTCATCCCCTCTGAAGCCTCTCTTATATTGTAAAGATCACATCCTACTGTGGACCATTACTGCTTCTGGGAACCCTGCTAAGACAACCTCTTTCCTAACTCTTCTGTGTATCTAGTGCTATGTCACCAAGTGCAGTGGGCATTACATACCACAGACACCTCATCTCCCTCCTCAGGTTCCCTCAGAAATGCCTGTCTTTCCTCTACTGTCTTCCAGCCTGACATTTGTAGGAATCTCAGATTGTGCTAATTAAGCATCCTTGATGGCTCCTATGAGTCAGTCCCTCAGGAACTAATTTCTGTCGTGTTGTGTCTGGTCATGCAGTTTTATCTCAAGGAGCAATGGGTAGTTATATTACTCAGTCTCTTCCCTTTCACAGCCCTCAGGCTGATACCAGCCACCTCCATATCCCACAGTCTCACTAGGCAGACTGGGAGAAGCTCCTTTTCTGCTTAATTTGAAGTTTTGAACAACTTAAGCTTTTTGGATACAAAGTATTCTCTGATTATCAGCATTTCCTGTACTGGGCTCTTAGGAAGGCCTTCTTCTACATGCTGAATTATATAATTTTGTTCTTCCTTTTTGTCAAAGGATGGACCTGAGATGTACCGTCTAGTCTACCCTGTTCTCTTCCTCCATAATTACTCTTCTCATGGGTTATAAGTTTCTGAATCTCAGAAAGGGCTCTTGAGGACAGATCTAACTTGTATTCTCCTTCCCTTGCATCTTGCCATCTAAGAAATGGCAGGCCAGGATTGGAGAAATGCATCTGTGGTTCAGTATTTGCCACACTAGTGTGAGGGAAATAGTGGATTAGCACAGTAGCCTGCCTGAAATTCCAGCTTCAGGAGGCAGATATAGGGGATCGCCAGATAAGGTGGCTAGTAAAAGCAACTGAATCGGTGAGCTCTGGATTTGTTTAAGAGACCTGCCATATTGCATAAGATGGAAGAGCAATCAAGCATGATTCCCAAGCAAGTCTACCTTAGGCCTCCACATGTGAAAATATGTGTCCACAAGCATGCAAACACACACACACACACACACACACACACACACACACACACACACATAAATGGAAAAAGGAAAAGAAATAACAAGAAAAGCCAACCTCTCTCCCCACTTTCTCCCACTTTCTTGCCAAAGCAGAGGCTAATACAGTGGACTTCATACACATGACTTTTCCCCATCCCAATCCCTCTCTGGTACAGGCACATTATTGATGGGAAGACAGCTGGGCCTTCATTGCATTCCATGTCACTCATAAGAAAGACCATGCTACTGATTCTACAGCCTGATATGACCCCACCCAATACATGCTGCTTTCAGAGATTTGGATGTGTTTTCTAGTCAGTCAGCCATTTTTGGAGCATCTCCACAGTCACATGGTTGATACCATTCGTCAGAGAGGCATGTCACCCCATGCCATGTAGGGATCATTCTAGCGGTCTTTCCATCCCCCAAATGTGTAATGTGGTTTTAGTTTCATGTCCTATCCAACATTGCAGAGGACATACAACCACCATTGCAGTGGAGAGAGAAAGGGGAAAGGTAGCCATATCGAGACTGCTCCCATGGATGTGATACTCTCACATGGACCACCTTCATTGGCAAACAGAGAAAAGGGGCTTGCACTTCTTATAAACACATGTATTTCTCACCCTCATGACATCATTTGGACCTAACTATGTATAAAGGGCCTAATCTAAACATTACCACACTGTAGGTTTGGTCTTCAGCATGTAAATTTGGAGGATAATAAAGACAGACACAAATAAACAAGCCATAACAGTGGTCTATGAACTAAATACCAGCTGGCAATCTCTTTGTTAGGATCACCAACAATACTCATGGCAGAAAGCAGGACACTGATGGATCTTTGCACAAACAGGTAAATTTCCATTCAAAGTGAGTTTAAGTTCAAAGAGCTGTTTCAAGAACACTTAGTTCCAAAGGTTGAAGTAGATGTAAGGAAGGATGCTGGTTTGCTGAAGGAAAGGAGAAGATAAGAGTTCTTGCAATTTGACCTACAACTCACCTACCTCTGTGTCCCAAGAATTTATCCATCATTAATCAAAATGTCAATGTATCTTTTGGATAAGGTTTCCAAGATAACTGTTATCTTTGAGATCTCTACCAAAATATTAGTACTTCCCAGGAAAGTGATGCTTCCTTTGCTCAAACTGGAAACACGTATTGGAACGTCTGTCAAATTATGTGGTGGGGGAAGGAAAGTTGATAAGCAGGGTTCCAATTGAAATGAAATCTATTTATTCAAATTCAGAGGGATAGAGAACTGTGTTTTGAGTGACAGTATAATGAATCTATTAGTAACATCCAGAATTAGCCAAATCATGTGAATTTCTCATAAATCTGCCACAGACAAGAGAGCAAACCCACAGAGGCAGCAGGATGCACCATTTGATTAACATGCTATCATCCAGGAACTCTGGTTGGGACACATTCCACCTCATATATTCGTGCATACAGCCTTTGGTATGAGTTGCATATGTGCTTTATGGTTGCACAGCAGATTTCGATTTGTTTTTCTTTCTGTATATTTTCTGGTCCAGAACTCTTCTTTTAAATGTTTTGGAAGCAATTTAGAAATGCTATTGAATTTCTAACCTCCTCCCAAGTTTTGGAATACTTGCAGTGATTTTTTTTTCTGGCACAAAACCATCAAAATGCAATGAAATTGTCAAGATATCATCCTGAGAGACATGAAGGTACTGCCCACTTTATTGTTAACCACAGTAATATGCTTACTCTTACATCAAGTTGTCTCGTATATCCTTAAAAGGTGAAGGCAGACTTTTTGTGTGAAGTAAGAGGGTTATCCTATACTGCAGGAGTGTTGTTACATATTTCAAAGAATTGTTTGGTTAGTTTTAATCAAAGAACCATTTGAGAATTTAAGACCCAGGTGGTATCATTGAGTCATTGGATACTTTTTTAAAAGAACATCTTGAAATATTAGGTAAATTGATTTTTAAATACCTAATCCTAACAATTTATTCCAAAGATTGGCAGTCACAAGAACACTGCTTTTTAGATAGTCAGTGGCCACTTGGGAACTCAAACGATGGGAAAAAGAACTTTAAACATTGATTTCATAGTTATTCACCAAATTATGTTGGATTTGGTGGCTAATGACTTTAAATTTGCTTACATTGGCACTTTCCAAGCACATGAGACATAATCCATAGTCTGAACTCAAAGCCATGTCCTGTGCAAAAGGACAATTACCAGGCATAGCTGATAGAGATCTGCTTGAGAACCAAGCACTCCAAAACTGAGGAGTTAAGTATATAATAGATCCCACAAGCATCCCTTATAACTGAACACAAAATACCTGGAATTTGTGTATTTGTCTAGAAAGACAGAGAGGGGAGAGAGAAAGGGAGGGTAGGGGGGAGACAAGAGGAAGAAAAGAGGGTATAAGACAAACAAATTAAAAAAAAACTAACCCCAAATCAGAAACTTGAATAAACACAATGATTGTAGGTCAACTGATAGTCATCTTTACTACTTCAGTAACTTAAAATATGCATATAGCCAGGGTACCTTGCTGCATGCCCTTCCAGCTATTCAATTGTGTTGAGTACCACTTGGAAACTTCCTCAGGGATTGTTTCTACTTCCCATGCAGAACCAAACCACACTTGAAGCTTCCCCTGTGCCTGGCTTCAAAGACAAGGTACTTTTGTTTCATGTGAAAAGTACTCATTTAAGCTGAGTTCAGGGTAAGTGTGGGATAAGCCGAAAGATTTTCTTTTCTCTAATGGCTCTTCAGAACACATTGTTTGGCAAACAGATTTGAGCAGAATGTTCTTTGACTTTAATTGTTCCTCAGCGCTGTTTGTATATTCTATCTTGCAGCTGTCATGGCCCTTCTTCCCGTCAATATTTACAACATAGCTTTTGACAGTGAAAGAAAGTGAACAGTTTATAATGATTGAGCCTGGTGTGTTTTAATCCACTACTTTCCCCCCCATCATGTCCTGGTCTTTCCCTAGCCACCTGAGACTCCAGTTTTACCATCTTTCCCATCTTAACTTCATTTTAAACATCCCTGGGAAGCCAAAGAAAACATGCCCATCTGCTCCAGATGTGTCAAACCAAGTCCTGCTATCTTAATTTTTTTCCAGACAGATCCAGTAAATGTATAAACAGGTGGCTTTTTAGGAGACGTTCAGATTAATCTTTCCCTGGAAACAAACAGACCCATGTATTTTGGAAATGTTAGCTGTTTTGCTCTTTAAAAAAAAAAAGTGTCTAAACTACATACAGCCTGATCTTCCCGTGCACCAGGAGAGAGGTTGTATCTTGGAACTTTGTTCAGGAATCCTCTTCTTGATCTGGGCTTGTCCCCTAACTGAGAAGAGAATCTACCTTACAGCCACATGTGTGTCTTTGGCTTCAATTCATTTCCAGGCTGCTTGAAAGAAGCATCATAAGTGGATGGTTCTGATATCAGGAGCCAGCCAGGATAGCACTGTGGGATCAAAAGTCCCAGCCTCCGTGTCTTTCTGGCACTTCTTCCTTCTCTTGGGAGTTAGTAACACAAGGTTGCTCATTTCTAGTTGTTTGTTAAGTCAACAATGATTTAATAATAGCTTGGTTCATGCTGGAGATTGTTCCAGTGTACGGACATTCAGCAGTGATCAAAATAGCACATAAAGTCTCTTCCAATAGACCAGAGAGAAATATGGACTGGTATGTTCAAGAAGGCAGATGGAAACAAATGCTATATGGTTACAGAGATAGAGAGTTGGGCAGGGCAGGATCTCTAAAGTGTGTGTTAAGAATGGTCACAGAAGCATCTTGAGTAAAGTATCATTGGCAGCAGGAACAGAGGGAGTGAATGGAAGAACACAGTTCCTGGGACCAGAGCATGCATAATAGATTGAGAGTCCACAGAAGCACCAATTAGCTATAGAAGACTAAGCAATGGTAAGTAAAGGAAGATGAGCTTGGAGAAAAAACCTGAAGGTAGTGTCCCAATCCCAATAGATGAAACTTCTGAGACCTAGTGTATATCCAAATCCCACAGAGGTCTTGCTAAATTGCACATCCTGACTCTGTTGGTCTGAGGAAGCACTGCTGTTATGTGATTGCCTTTGCTAGTTTCTAGACAGTGTTTTGAATAGCAAGGAATAAGACTTTCTTGGCCACAGTGTAGATTCTGCTTTTACTAGAAATGAAGCAGGAAGGCTGGGAGGCTTTTGGATAAAAAGAAAGGAAGATCAGGTCTGTCCTAAAGAAGTCTGTTGTGGGATAATTAACTAAGCAAAGATGTGTTACATTTGTTTATGCTGCATTTGTTTAGTCATGTAAAGATGTGTTGCATTTGTTTCACCTTGCCTGCCTAAGGCACCTGATTGGTCTAATAAAGAGCTGAATGGCCAATAGCTAGTCAGAGAAAGGATAGGTGGGGCTGGCAGGCAGAGGGAATAAATAGGAGGAAGAATCGTGGCTCAAGAGGAAAGAAGAGTATGAGGAGAAGGAGAGGGACAATGCTTATATTTCTCCCTCTCTAATTTTATAATTTTCCTGAAAAACATTCTGAAGCTTGTTCAAATTTCTTTGGTCTAGAGTTATCACCTGTGGGCAGTTTTCTTTTTCTCAAGAAAAATTGATAGTGTCTATGGACAGTTTTGATTGTCAGGCCCTGGAAGATGCTACTATCATCAAGTAGGTAAAAACTAAGGATGCTTGTAGGCATTCTGCATACACAGGACAGTTTCCATGGCAAGTAACAGTTCATTCTAAAATGGCAGTAGTGATAAGCTGAGAAACTATGCCAGCTAGTTTTTATGTCCACTTGACAAAAGTTAAAGTCATCTGGGAAGAAAGAACCTCAACTGAGAAAATGTGTCTATAAGATGGGGCTGTAGTAAATTTTATAGAGCATTTTCTTAATTAGTGATTGATGTGCAAGGGCCCAGCCCATTGTGGGTCATGCCACTCCTAGGCTGTGTTCCTGGGTTTTATAAGAAAGCAAGTTGAGCAAGCCAGTAAGCAGCACTACTCCATGACCTCTGCATCAGCTCCTTTCCTCCAGGTTCCTACCCTGTATGGGTTCCTGCCCTGACTCCCCTCAGTGATGAACTGTTACTTGGAAGTGTAAGCAAAATAAATCCTTTTCTCTCCACCTTGCTTTTGGTCATGGTGTTTCCTCACAGCAATAGAAATCCTAATTAAGACAGAAAAAATCCCCCTTTGGTTAGTATAAGAACTTCTACTGAAGTCAATTTAGTTAGCCAAAGACCCCTGTTACCGTGCCCTGAAGTCTCTCAGTTTATACTGACCCATCCTTCCCATGGGCCACTGCTAGAAAGGATCAGCTTTGGCTCCAGGATGCCCCTATACCCATGTCAACTGTTGCTGACACTGTACTGCAGATGAAAACAATCCACCCAAGCTGCCTGCCTTCCTTCTGTCCCTTGCCAGAGTCAGACTAACAACATTGACTGGAGACTCTCCTAGACTCTCATAGGCACCTCTCAATTTTCTCTCAAGGCATTTTCCCTACAAAAGCCTGGACATTTTCTTCCAGTTCCATGATATATTAATACAATGGCATACAAAATAAAGAATAAAGAATGCATGAATCTTCTTCACTGTAGTGACATGAATATAAATGTCCTAATATATAAACACAGGTCAGAAAAAAAGGAAATTAGCTACCAAATTGTTAGCAAAAGCAATAGGATAAATGAAGTGAGAAAACCTAGTTATTCAAAGGAGAAAAACAAAATAGTTATTTATTATTCATGGTTGTTTAAACTTCCACTCAAGCTTTATTCAATACAACTAATATAAAATTTAAAAAAATCCCCCAAAATCCCCAACCCATTTTGAAAATCTGAGCTGAGTCCATGCATAGTCAGGAAGTTACTATCTGTAACTAGAAAAGTAATTTGTATTCTTGGATGTTCAACAAAAATTTCACCATCCTTAGATAGCCTGCTAGTAACTTCTCTCTGTGTCTGATAGTATACCCACAGCCTTTGGTTAGGAAGCATCTAGGATGTGGACATGTCCAATAGACTACTCAGAGCCACCCCCCACACCCCTAACCTTGGTAGTGTACTGAGTCTCTTTGCTATGGCCTTCCATAGTACTCATAAATCTTGATAGGTTGTAACCAAACATAATGGCCCTCAATAGGTTGCCAAACCACATCTGGCCTCTTCCCATAGGTGGTGTCTTAGTTACTGTTATATTACTGTGAAGAAACATCATGACCATGGAAACTTTTAAAGAAAGCATTTACTTGAGGGCTTACCTACAGTTCAGAGGCTTAGTCTATGATCATCATTGTGGGGAGCAAAAGGGTGGCAGTCAGTCAGGCATAGTGCTAAAGCAATAGCTGAGAACTTACATCCCAATCCATAGGCAGGAGGCAGAGAGAGAGACAGAGAGACAGAGAGACAGAGAGACAGACAGAGACAGAGACAGAGAGATGAAGCCTCAAAGCCTACCCCCAGTAACATATCTCCTTGAGCAAGGCCTCCTCTCCCAATTGTTCCAGAACAGTTCCACCAACTGGTAACCAAGACTTCAAATATATGAGCCTATAGGGGCCATTCCACCACAGATGGGCATGCCATGCCCCTTAATCACCTACTTCCATGTAGACAGCTGAAGTCAGTGGTCCCAAGACAACACACAGATCTGATTTTCACTCTGCCATAAAAGCCAGTCAAAGAAAGTCAGATCTTATTCCAGATTCATGATCACTTTTCCTTGAGTTTCCTTTCTTCATGTAACTCTTGAGAGATGTTACATTGATGGATAAAATGCCAACGCTCTTCCTCAAACTTTCACCTCATTTTCTCTGCTAGCAAATCAGGTGAGCCTGAACTGGTCCCCAGCTTTACGCTGGTGCTGCAGGTTCATGGTGACCTCTGCACAGGTGGCATTTGTGTGTGATGATGGATATACTTGAGCTAGAGACTAGTCCAGAACAAGTCACCTTTTTCGTGCTAACTAATTTCATTTCTATGAGAGTCACAGGTCATGAGTGCTTCTTATACTTGTTTGGTGCTAAAGACATAAGCATACAAAGACAGTAGCCAAAGTCCTAGATCAACCACAAGGGTGGGAACCAAATCAATATTATCAATTATCACATTGTATCAATGTCCATTAGTTCTTTGCAAGAAATAAATGCTCATAATTTTCTGTAGAGGTAGATGAATGAACAAACAGAAGTATCTGTCTATAAAAAAATCACATGATTTGGAGTAAAATTTGACTCTTTCAAACTTTGTAATATCCCCACCAAATGCTTATCTAATATATGGTTGATGTTTTCTTTGCCAGGGAAAGGGAGCACACACACACACACACACACACAGAGAGAGAGAGAGAGACAGAGACAGAGACAGAGACAGAGACAGAAAGACAGAGACTGCTCAGAAGTAGTTACTTGCCAAAGGAAGCCTTCGAGAAAAAAACTCAAGAAACTAGAAGTACGTAGGAATTATGTCACCTGACTGCTTATGGGTTTACAGGTTTGTTTTTCTAGAAATTTGGGTTAGCCTGACGATAAAAGATTTGTTTACTGTTTATTAACAAGCAAAATCTGTGCACAAATATTAAAGAACAAATAGGAAACCTGAACCGAGTCACAAACCACAACTTACATCCGGAATTGTTCATTCTTTGCTCAAAAGGCACCTCCTCTTCCTCTATCACTTCCATCCCCAATGAAAACCCCACCTCTTGGACCAAAAATATTCCTCTCAATTGGCTAGTGGACTGGTGACAGAATTCCCATAATGTTTCCCCCTTTTTGACTAATTAAGAAGGAAAGGTTCTAACTCTAACATAGTAAAATTATATACTACAAGAATTATTATCAAGTATTGTCCAAAAAGAAAGGAAAGGTAATAATCTTAACAAAAATGAAACTACATATAGCAAGAACAAAGATCCGCCTGGCTCTGCCTCCCGAGCGCTGGGATTAAAGGCGTGAGCCACCACCGCCCGGCTCTGACTGTATTTCTAATATTTTAGTTCTGAAGTCTAGAAGAAATAATGGATTTGCCAATATGCAAATTTTTAAGGTTCCAGGTACATAATTCCAAATTATTATACCAATTTAGTATACTGTACTATATCCTTACTAGCAGTGAGGATTTTACTCTCAGACAAGTCAATACATTTTTTTTCCAGATATTTTGTTGCCTTGGTGAGAAAACAGCTAATATGATTACTAAAGAGTGTGTATCAAGTTTTAAAAGTGATATTTTGTTCCTTAGACTTTATTGCTTTGATGACTGCTGCTATTAAGGATGGTAGACTTTACTTTCTCCTTTTTCCTTTACTCTCTGTGCTGGCTAGTTTGATGTCAACTTGACACAAGCTAGAGTCATATGAGAGAAGAGAATGACAATTGAGATAATGCCTCCATAACATCTGGCTATAAGCAAGCCTGTAGGGCCATTTTTTAATTAGTAACTGATGAGGGAGAACCCATCCGAACCCCTGGGATGATGATTCTGGGTTTTATAAGAGAGCAGGCTGAGCAAGCTATTAAAGGCAAACCAGTAAGCAGCACCTTGCTGTGGCCTCTGCATCAGCTCCTGCCTCCAGGTTCCTGCCCTGTTTGAGTTCTTTCTTGTTCTGACTTCCTTCGGTGATGAACAGCAATGTGAAAGTGTAAGCAAAATAAACCCCAACTTGCTTTTGGTCATGGTGTATCAGCACTGCAATAGAAACCCAGACCAAGACACAACTGTTTTCTAAATGCCTTTAGAGGATAAATGTATTAGCTATTTTCTCATTGCTGCAACAAAGTATCAAAGAAAAGCAATGTGAGGGAAGAAGCTTTGACATTTTGTTCACACTTAGGGGGTACAGTCCTTCACAGAGGGAAGTCATGGGAACAGGAAACGAAGCAGCTGGTCACATTGCTTCTGCAGTCAGGAAGCAGAAAGAGATAAATGTTTGTGCTTAGCTCTCCTCCTTTTTATTCATTCCAGCACCCTAGATGAGCCTAGTCCCTCCTCAAATTGGTAATATTAGCACCACAGTAAGTTTCCTCAAATTCTCTGCTCAGAGTATAATACTATAGTCCTGAGATTTAATCAGTTTTCCAGGAGCAAGGTAGAACATCATTTTGTTAGGGTTACAGGAACATATATTTTTTTTCTTTGTTTGGAGGAAAACATGGGTAGGGCATAGCCCAGTGAGAATGGAATGCAGATCAACTATATAATAAACATATTTGAGTCCCAATCCCATTACCCATCAAAGGCAAAAATACCAGAAGACTGGGAGGATATTGGTAGAAAAAAGAATGTGCAAAATGGAGGGATTCAATATGTAATTTTTTTGACTGGTAGATTTTCTTCAAGATACTAATATACTCATTTCATTGTGACATTCATACCCTTAAGGTATAGAGTTTCCAGTCATCTGGCATTTCATAGTACTTTGGGGGTAGCTTAAACCCTTGTTGGTGACCTGTCCCTACTTGGAAAAGTTTCCACTAAAGAGTTTCTGTGTTTTATCTTTCTGGGAGAAAAATATAACAAAAAAACAAAACAAAAACAAAAACAAAATCCACAGTGGTACCATAATTCTGTATAACAGAGGTTACGAAGAACATTTATATGAGAATTTCAATTTTTCAAAATGATGCTGGATCTGGAACATTTCTTGGGTCACTTTATGTTTTTTTTAAAAAAAAGTTTCTCTCTCTCTCTCTCTCTCTCTCTCTCTCTCTCTCTCTCTCTCTCACACACACACACACACACACACACACATACCTTCGTTTTTTGTTCTGTTCCCACTCTCTTTTTCAGTGGAGAACCTGTGAGTTTTTGCATTTGACTGGGCATCTAAGATTTTCAGTTTGTGACCATGGATAGTCATGGAGAAGTGAACATGAGTCCATGGAAGGCATTGTGCATTACAAGGGCTTAGTCTCCTATCTGTTCCTAGTGTGTGACATTGAGCTTCAGAAGTCCCCCTGTTTTGTACCTTGGGTTGACTGGCTGTAAGCTGGAGACATAATCATCCGATGATCGAGGGACTTGAAGTTTCTGCCTCTGTTGCTGACAGATCAAAACTGTTCACACAGTTTTCTTTCTGGTTCAGTGTTTATTTCCTGCACAGCACAGTGCAATATGAAAAAAACAAAAACAAAAACAAAAAAAACTTCATTTTCAGAATCGGTTTGTAGTTGACAATTAAAATAGTATTTTCAACCATGTCTATTTGGAGAAGTACCCATGATTTTATTATGTGCACTCTTGACATGTTTCTTTTTAGAAACTCAAGAACAATTTTATTATACTTTAAAAGAAAAACTCGGGGACAGGCCAGCTGTGAGTCTCCGCAGCTGCCCAGAAGGAGGAAAAATGGAGGAAAGAAGGAAAAAAAACCATACTGTTGGAGTTTCCTTCCAACATAGAGGTCCACTGTGACAGCTAGCATCCTCGTGGCAAGGAGGGGAGCCCAAAGTACAGAGAAAGCATACACAGGGCTGGGCCAGGATCAGAAGGACAGATAGAAAGAAGGAAAAGCTGTGAAGTGGGCGGGCCCAGTGGGTCTCGTGGAAAATTCAAAGCAGCTCACGGGAATTGTCGTCTTGATGCTTTTTGATGAGCCCCTTTCTGTATGCCTCGCTCTATGTCAGTGGTTCTCAACCTTCCTAATGCCATGGCCCTTTAATACAGTTCCTCATGTTGTGGTGACCCCCAACCGTAAATTATTTCATTGCTACTTTGTAACTGTAATTTTGCTACTGTTATGAATCATAATGTAAATAACTGATATGTGGGATATTTAATATGCCACCCAGTGGGGGTCTCAACCCACATGTTGAGAACCATTGCTCTAGGTGGTGATTTTTGTTCTGTCTTTGTATGAAGAGTTTTCACATTGAGCAGAGCAGAATGCTACTTGGCTTACTGCTGTTTGTAGGCAGGAAAAACATGGTTGTGTGGCTTCTGAACAAATGCTGGCTGTTCTCTGAGTTCAGTCAAGTGAAAACAGAGCAGGTTAATTGACTTCAGGCTAATGCAAGAGAGTTCTCAGCTGGGTGGCAATTCATTTGAGGAGACAAGGACAGCGGAGACACCTTCCATGGTCACACCTGGGCCAAGGAACATTGCTATCATTTCACAGCTCCTCAAGTCAACCTACACTCCTAGAAGACGATGAATCTTTGAATTTGAGTTTCTCTTTGAACTGCTCATGTGTGAAAGGGGACGAATAGAATAAGCAGCAGACAGCTGGTTTTAAAACACTTGGGCGAGGTGGGGGGGTGCAATTTGAACAGTAAAGAGTGATTGCAATCCTGATTTCTTTTTAGTTTGATTTATTTTTTTTTCATAGAGAGCTGTAGGAAAAGTACAGGAGCACTATTCATGTGACTAACTAGCATTATCTCACCAACACAAATGTAACTCCACAGAGTCACTGCACTCACTGGCATAATTTCCTGTGGATTTCTCTAGATTACTCCAAATTTACTAATGGAGTTACAGATTATTCCACTTAAATTCTCTAAAATCTCAGCTAACACAAACTGAGACCTTCTTCAGATGTAGACTTTCTCCTCTTGCTGAAGGTGGACCCTGGGTCTCATGAGTGCTGAACAAGCAATCTACTACCAAGCAACTTCCCTCTTCCCCTACTTGGTGAGTTCTCCTCGCTCGATAAATCATTATAAGATGCTCACAAAGTAATGGCCTTCTGGATTTTTGAAGTTATCGTACTTTTTGAAGTCAGCTTTAAAATACTGTGTGTGTATGTGTGTCTGTGTTTGTGTGTGTGTGTGTGTGTGTGTGTTTAAGTCAAAGGATAACTGTAGAAGTCAGTTCCCTCCTCCCAGGGTCATCAGGCTTGGCAGTAGCAAGGGCTTTACCCATTTTGCCAACCCTCTTCCTGTAGCTAGAGTTTTCCTACCGGGCCGACAGTCAGGACAAATCTCTCTCACCCGCCAGTCCCACAGCCGCTCAGACCCAACCAAGTAAACACAGAAACTTATATTGTTTACAAACTGTATGGCCGTGGCAGGCTTCTTGCTAACTGTTCTTATATCTTAAATGAATCCATTTCTATAAATCTATACCTTGCCACATGGCTTATGGCTTACCGGGCATCTTCACATGCTGTTTGTCATGGTGGCGGCTGGCAGTGTCTCCTCAGCCTTCCACTTCTCAGAATTCTCTCCTCCTTGTCCCACCTATATTTCTTCCTGCCTGACCACTGGCCAATCAGTGTTTTATTTATTGACCAATAAGCAACATGTTTGACATACAGACCATCCCACAGCACTCTTCCAGCACCTCTTCAATGGGTACTCTAATTTGCATACAACTGACTTTTCACCAAGTATGGCTATTTCAGTCCTAAGGACCCTGCTTATTCCTACAGCTCCTTAGAAGCAAGATTCACTCACCTAACTCAAAAATGGCCTCCAATAGTCATGTACCACAAAAATAAATGAATAGGGGTCCCAAAAAATTCATGGCAAATTCCTAAAGGCTGTAAATATTACTTTAGATTGTAAAAGGTGTGAGTAAATTAAGGATATTCATAGGGGAAAACTTACTTTAAATTACCAACATGATGAAAGAAAATGAGTGTATAAGATAAAGTGAGTTTTGAGATAGATAAACAGTAAGGTCAAGGTGAGGCAAAAACAGACGAAGACAGTGTTGTGGGTTTTTTTTTTTCAAAATTTATTTTCATGTTCCTTTTTTATGTTCTTAAGACATTTCATTTATTTTTTATTAAGAAATTTTTTATTCATTTTACATACCAATTACAGATCCCCTTCTTCCCTCCTACCACCCATCCAGCCCCCCACCCCCACCCCACCCCCCACCCCTGCTCTTCGCTAACCCACCCATTATCCAGTCCCTCCTACAAGCAGGCAATGCCTCCCATGGGGAGTCAGCAGAGCCTGGTACATTCAGTAGAGGCAGGTCCAAGCCCCTCCCCCTGCCTCAAGGCTTTATGAGGTGTCCCACCATAGGTAGTGGGCTCTAAAAAGTCAGCTCCTTCACTGTTGGTGGGAGTGCAAACTTGTACAGCTACTTTGGAAATCCATATGGTGGTTTCTCAGAGAATTGGGAATCAATCTACCTTAAGACCCAGCTGTACCACTCTTGGGCATATACCCAAGGAATGCTCAATCATACCACAACGACACATGCTCAACTATGTTCATAGCAGCATTATTCATAATAGTCAGAACCTGGAAACAACCTAGATGCCCCTCAACCAAAGAATGGATTAAGAGAATGTGATACATATACGCAATGGAGTACTACTCAGCAGTAAAAAAAACCAGTGACATCAAGAAATTTGCAGGCAGATGGATGGAACTAGAAAATATCATCCTGAATGAAGTAACCCAGACTCAGAAGGACTAACATGTATGTACTCACTCATAAGTGGAACAGGATGGTCGAGTTGGAGCAGGGGTGGAATGGGAGAGCAATGAAAGAGACACCATGATAGAGGGAGACATCATGGGGATAGAGAGAAACCAGGTGCTAGGGAAGTTCCCAGGAATCCACAAGGATGACCCCAGCTTAGACTATCTTCATGTTTCTATGGATATATGTCTATGTGGATATGTGGTGTGTGTGTGTGTGTGTGTGTGTGTGTGTGTGTGTGTGTGTGTAAGTGCCTGAGGAGTACAGAAGAGGGTGTCGGATCCTTTGGAGCTGGGGTTACAGGGCACTGTGAGCAACTCGACCTGGGAACTGAAGCTGGGTACTCCAGAAGAAGCAGAAGTGTTCTTCACCGCTGAGCCATCTCTCCAATCTTGAGAGCAATGTTAATGCATAGATGAGTCAATGGTTGCTTTAATTTTAAAACTCTGTAGAATGCTCTTGAAGTGACACATTCAAACACATAGAGGCAGCTAGAATTTAAGTTCAGTTACAAGCTTTATTAACCTCTTTGTAAGTCCAGTGGGGTTTAAGGATGATTCTTGAGGGAATTTTCATGAATGGTTTCATCCTATTTTCAAAGGTGCTTAAACACTCAAAGCATTTAGAGCTTTATTTGTAAGTTTAATACACTAAAATTTCTTTTAAGTACTTTAATTGTATAACTTGACAAGTGAGGTACTTCTGAATATTTTAGTAGCTCAATTAAATATTTACAAGTATAACCTACAAAGTTCTCTAAAACTGCTAAATTTGCCTGTAATCTTAGTAAGATTTTACTTGAAGTCGTAAGTCTAAAGAATTTATTCAATTCCACATTTAAAATTGGAGACTAAATTGTACTTCATTGTTGCTTTAGCCAAATTTCTTAAAAATTAATAGTGCATAAAATGTCAACTACACAGGCTCTTTAACTCATCGTTCCTTTTATGATGAACTTTATATATTTTTTTCCTGATTCTAAGTATCACTGGGTCTACAAATGCTTATCCATCAGAGTCACTGACATGAATCACATATAATGGAAGTTGTGCATTTGTGATCGTTGGGCTTGTCCTAAGCCTGCTGAGGTTTTTTGTTTGTTTGTTTGTTTTAATACATGTCGATCCTACTTGCTATGAGCTCTGGGTTCTAACAGCTGTCCCCATCACTGTGAGTCATTCCAGGGACTCTGTCAGTGTGTCCTTTGAAGCAATGTGACAGGCTATACATTGTGTCAACCTTGTCGTCATGGTGACCGAATACCAGACAGAAGCAGTTGAACGGGAGGGTGTCATCTGGTTCCATTTCAGAAGGTCCAATCCATAGCCACTTGCTCACGTGCATTTGAGCAGAACATCATGGAAGCCTGAGCTGGTGGGAGCACATGCATTCCTTATGGTGGCCAGAAAGGAAAGAAAGGGAATACATGAAGGAGTTGCTAAGATGTAACTACATGGATATGCCCTACAGCTACCTATTTCCCTCAACTAGGCTCTGCTTTGTGTGGTTTTGCCATTTCCCAATAATGTATTCAAATTTTTAATCCATTAATGAATTAAACCAATACACCATAGCCCTCATTCTTTGTCTCTGGAAACACCCACTGACATACTCAGAGATATGCTTTACTCATCTGGATATCTCTCAGTTGACAAATAAGATTAATCATCACACATCTCCATGATATTGAATCTACAAATGAATAAAACTTACGGTAATTCAAGAAGCCAAAAGGTCTCCCAACTTGGTAGTCATATCAGTTAACTTTATTTAATTACTATACTTATTGCAAACTTCTATTTTGTGTGTATGCCTGTGTATGTGTTCCCATGGGTCTGTGTATGTGTGTCTAAATCTCCTTATCCACATTACTCTTATGCATCTTATACTGAGTTCTAATTTAATTATGAATATCTCTTCAGACTCTCCCTGTTTCATGGTGACAACTTGAAAGGCCATTTATATTCGTCAGAATTTTCCAGAGCAACAGAACCATTAGGAGAGAGAGATACTCATAAAGTAAATTGAGTTATAGAGAGTTGTACCAGCAAGCAGTCAGGAACAATGAAATAAAGAATTATTAGAGGGCCAAAAATAACCCTCAATAAACATTCATATGAGCTCCCTAGAACCTGTGACCATTACTTCACCATCAAAAGATGATTGTAACTGGGAGTCTAGAGACACAGAACTTAGCCTGTCTGCAAACCAGTGTGGCAAATGAAATCATATTTCTTGGGAGAGAGGGATGGAAAGTTCTGAGATAGACACATAGATAGAGAAAGCAATTTAAAGATGAGTAGACGGAGAGAAAGCCAACAGCTGCCAGCAGCTGGAAGAAGCAAGAATGGGTTCTTGCCTGAAGCTTGCAGAGGGAGTGTAGTTTTGTCTGTATCTTGATATTAGATGTCAGGCCTTTGGAAGTGTGAAAGGATAAATTTCTGTTGTTTTAAGCCACATCTGAGGTGATGTGTCACAATAGTTAAAAGGTTTTAGTGATGCAATGATTTTGAGACAGTCAAATATCAAACATATTTATAATTTCGATGCCATCGCTTATTTGAGTTCTAGTAAGAGGAAATGTATTTGATTGTTTGAATCGTCTAAACTAGTATTTAAGATTTAAGAAATACCTTCTGACTCATCAGATTATAAACATCTGTCAATCCTATTCATTTATAAGACAACAGTCAGGTCATAATTTATGTAAGCAAATAAAAATTGCTCATTTGATTATCTCTGAGAGCCCTAAAACCCTATTTATAAATGATTTTTTTCTGTTTATTCTTACTTTAAGATTGCTGGGTTTTGTTTTTGTTTTTGTTTTTTAACATGTAGCTTGCAATCTCGTGTGGAATCAAATATATTACCCCTCACAGCAAACATGTGGTCTGAAGTGGGAATATTCTCACTGACTTCAGGTGGCACACGTCATTATCCACTCATAATTAGCTGTTCCATCTAGAAGAGGCAAGTTCTCCTGGATCCTCTGACATCTGCTCCCTTCATTCTCAACTCTAGTCAACCAAATCCAATTATTGTCAGAGAGGCTCAGGAAGGCTTGCCTCATTTACACATTTCTCTGTAAATCCTGTTTCTTTGCAGATCCTTAGTTGTTCATTTTTTCCCAGAGTAGCCACACTCTGATACTAAATGGCTTTCAGTAGTTCTTGTTTTCTGGAACTTTGTTTGTATCCAACATAACAATTACAGGAACTGAAGATTTACTTATCAGGCCTTAAAATGTACCACAAACACACAAAATATTAACATTTCTCAATTAAACTGACAATTCTGAGGGCAACGGGTCACCTGCTGTCTGTTGCGACTGTTAAACATTATTAAGTTCCCAATTACAGGATAGCATTTAAAATGTGACTTTACCTTGACGATGATTTGAGCATTGGGGGATGTCTACTATTATCATTTAGAGACAGTGTGATTACTCATCTAAGGCAAGTTTTTCAACAATAATGTTTAAAATTCGATAACTCTGCAAATTACTTGTGTCCTTTTCCAAATTATGGGATGGATTTCTTTCAATATGGAAATTTCTGGAAGAATACCATGTCAGAATAAAGGAACATTTTTGGCAGATCTGGACTTTGCCCCATTTTCAGTCATAGCACTGGCCAACGTGGGGTCGTGGCTGCTCAGGTGTGCTGAAGAGTCTGAGCAAAGGCTGAATAGGATGAACAAGAGAAACTACTTTGAAATAGATTCGACTCCAGGCTCTTAGTGCAAAGATTAGGAAACCATCCTCTTGTTCCTATACCTTCCTGCTTCATTTGGTTTCTTTTATGAAAGTCCTCTTTAGCCAGCTCGCACTACCAAAGATGAGTCTACTTTGAGACAGCATTAACAATTTTATCACTGCAGGTTACCAGCATCTCGAGGAAGTCTTGGCCAATGCATATCCAGATTTCCTGGTTGAGGCATACAGTCACTGAAGATTTGTAAACAGGAGCACATAATACACTGAAATCTTGAGTCTTTATCTGCAGATGTGAGCACTTGCATATTATTATCTATTGTGAAAAGGGAAGTAACAGGGAAATGAGAATAAAGAGGAAACAGAGAACTTTCTTAAGAAATGCTTGTATTACTCTTTGGGAAGCTATTTATGTTGTTTCCAATATGAAACATACACATGTTTAACATATGACCTTGGAAAGTACCAAGGAGGGAATAAATGCAAACTTCAAATTCCTGCCATCCAAAATCAAAGGCTTTGAAGTATTTACATCTAATCACATTTTATCTGCATGCTTTTAAAATGTCTTGTATCATAATCTTCAATGTTGGTGTTCTGCTGTGTTTTTTTATTACTCCAAAATTATTTTTAAATACCTCTAGATTGTCTGAAAGGCATGTTCATCATGGATTGAGTAAGGTATTGAAACCACTTGGCAATAAACAAAGGCTGTCACTTCAGGGCTGAGCAATGCCACTAATGGCTGAGCAGTGCCTACTGATACTTTTTTTTAATTTTAGGATCATTTAAATTCTGCATTTGGGTTTTTCAGGTAGTTTATGCTGAGAAAAGGCTAAGTATGGCACCTAGGAATCATCTATAATCAATTACCGAAGTCTGAATGTGAGGAACAGGATGTGGCAAAGTGTTGGGATTAAAAAAAAAAGAACACTTGGCTGAGTACTGATGGCTTGCCCTTTAGTTGGTGCTTTCTTTGGACATCTCCCAGGGTTTTCAAGCACGAAGGACCCGTTTCTCAGGAAGAAGTTTTGCCTGCAGTTGTTTATCTCAGTTACCTGAGCGCAGCCAGGCACAAACTGGAGTAAAGTCTGGTAGTGATCTTGCAGTGGGTTTATATCTCTGCTTTGTTCTAGGCCTGAAAAGAGATGGTAAGACCACAGCAAGCCACGTTTTATTTGAGAGCATGGGTAGTGAAAACAGTTTTGCAAACCCGACTGATCCAATAGCGTGGCTGCACAAATACCTGAAAGGTCGAGCAAACCAGTAACTCTGTCTGCATTTTGGGTTAATCACATGACATTTGGCAATGAGAAGCTGTACATTCTATAAGCACTGATATGCAATGTCATAGAAGAATGCTTTGCCATCTTTACCACTAGGAGTGAGCTGATTTCTGATTTATTTTTAAGTGATTAGGACCCTTAATTCATCTATGAGGACATCGTTTAGGTAAAATATCTTAAAATATGCAATGCAAATGCAATGGCACTGAAGTACTAAACGGGAACTTAAAAAGCAACAGAAACTATTATGGCTAATTAAGTAGATTTATTGACTAATTGGTGTTTCCACATGTAGTTATTTCTGCAATTATTATTCATTCGCTAATTTACATACTGCTATTCTCTGAAATTATCCTGGCATTAAGTGAAGCCAGAAGACATTTACAATGTGGGAGATCTATTGAGCAAAGGATTTTTAACTTAAAAGTGAGAAGAGTAGTACATCAAAGCTGAGCACAGCAGAAGACAGCTGGGAAAATCATTTGTACTCTTATCACCTCCTCCTCTTTGACCCACCTGACAGACTTTCATCTTCTAAAGCCCTCTTATCTAACCTATAACATCAACAGGGTATGGTTTCAACCATAAGACATAAGACAGGATTAGCAAGTCAGAGTTACAACTGCCAAGTGATGTATTGATCATGCACAAGATTCTATTTCCTTCCCGTACGTATTCACCTTCCACTCAAATAGACTACCTGGGAGTTGTTCCAAGGTGGTTTGTGGATAAATAACCCTAGGAGACATTGTTTCCCTAAGAATCAAAAAAAAAAAAAAACAAAACATTTAAAAACAAAAACATGTTGATTTCCCCAGGAATGTAAATCTCAGACAGTGCTCAAGACTGAAGAGAAATTTGTCACCCATGGAGAAATAAACTCTAAAAATAAGATTCAAACCAAAGTTATTTGTGCAATGACTAAACTGACTAAAGACACACACTCTAGAAATACATTCTTTTTATTTTTTTAACTGAAAATAGTTGTATTCATACAATATATTCTGATCACTGTTCCCCCCTTCCTCATGGCCCTCAAGATCCTACCCCACCTCCCCACCCATCTAATTCCACATCTTTCTCTCTGTCTCTTTCCATTGCCCATTTGTTTTCATTTTTCTTTGTGTCAAAGATTTGTGTGTGTGTGTGTGTGTGTGTGTGTGTGTGTGTATGTGTGTGTGTGTTAGTTTGAATGTAATTGGCCCCCATAAGCTCATAGGGAGTGGCACTATTGGGAGATATCGCTTTGTTGGAGTAGGCAAGGCCTTGTTGGAGGAAGTGTGTCACTGCGGGGGTGGGCTTTGTGGTTTCCTGTGCTCAAGTTACTGCCCAGTGTCACAGGCCATTTCTTGTTGTCTTTCTGATCAAGATGTAGCCAGCACCATATCTGCCTGCATGCTGCCATGCTCCCCACCATGATGATAATAGACTGAACCTCTGAACTGTAAGTGAGCCACCTCAATTAAATGTTTTCTTTTATAAGAGTTGCCATGGTACTAGTGTCTGTTCATAGCAATAGAACCCTCACTAAGACAGTGAGACTGTGTCACATTTGTGTAGGTGCCTGTGGAGGTCAGAAGAGGACACCTTCCCGGAGCTGTAGTTTCAGATGGTTCTAAGCTGAACACTGTGGATGCTAGGAACTCAACTCAGGTCCTTTATAAGAGCAGCATGGGCTGTTAACTGCTGAGCCATCTTTCCAGCTCCCACCCTAAAATCTAATATTTTAGTTAATGATTTGAGAATTTAATACAATGCATTTTGATCACATTCAGGCCCCACTCCTTTCCTAACCCTTCTCAGAGCCATCCTCACCTGCACATTGCTTCCAATATCATGTCCTCTTAAAAAAAATTAATAACACATCACATCCAGTTTACGCTGCCTATATACTCATGAGCATAAGGCTACTGAAGCATGGCTGACCTAAAAGAAAAATGACCCCTTTTTCCTGAGAAACCATCACTTGTCAATAACTCCTCAGTTAGGTGTGGAGGCTTGCGAGCCCATCACTCCTCCATGCTAGAATGTTAACGGTTTGATCTTGTGCAGTTCTTGTACAGGCAGCCATAGCTGCTGTGAGTTCACGAGCACAGCAGTCCTGTCACACCTAGAAGACACTGTTTTACCTCAGTTTTAGCCAACCCCATGGCTCACACAGTCCTTCCACTCCCTTTCCCACTGTAGTCCTTTGGGCAGGGGTTGGGGCATCATGATATAGATGTGCCACATTTGGGGCTTGGTACTCTATATGTATTCAGTAGTGAATTTCTGTGTTCAACACTGTTTACTGCACACACACACAAAAAAAATCTCAAACAGTATGCTAATCTATGGAAATAAAGGTACAAATTTAGAGAATAGTTTGATATTTTGTCCATTTAGCAAAATAATAGTAATAGATTCACCCCTGGGTCCTATGAGCTCTTCAACCATGGTTTCTTAGCCAGATTTACAGCAAAGGGTGTTTATTTCTTCCTGTGGTGCTGGCCTTAAATTCCATCAGAACGCAGCTGGTTAGCCTCGTAACGTTAGTGTGACTATTGCACTCATGGGCCTATTTTTGCCACACTGGTCATTATTCTAGTTCTCTGGGGTCATTGTTAGATAAGACTGTTGGTGACTTTTATTCCCCCAGCAGCTTATGTAGCATTTTCTGGTACTAAGAATGCTAACCATCAGGAAGAAGTTTACTAGTCAGTACCAACTTGATTTTTCTATGTCCTGAGACCCAAATGTATGATGTCTTCAGCAATAGGATATTATCTTTGAGTTCTGCTGGGTAGCCAAGAACAGACTCAATAGTCTATATTGTTTGGGAGGTCTCCAGAGCATCCTTGACCAACAGCTCAAGGGGAGGTATCCCATACTTAGCACTGGCTTGTCATTTGACAACCTATGGCTTCTTGGAGAAGTATTTTTATAGTGGTTTTATATGAAAATATATGAAGCTGATAAAATTGTAGGTTTTCATACAGCTTTTTCAAGTATACTCAGGGTTAGTTGTTGCCACCCCTGACCCATCTCTGTCCTGCTACCCCTCTTCCCACCTAAGCCTCTCTCCTTAGTGTTCCCTTTCCCTTCATTTCCCCTGCATTCTGCTATCCACCCTCTCAACCAATGGTCCCTTTCTAATATCCTGTATTCTATAGATACTCCAGATATCTAGGTCTGAGATACTTCATTCAGTGTAATGTTTCTCAGGTCTACCCATCAGCATCATAATTTTGTTTTTCTGTACACCTAGACGAAACCCATTTTACATGGGTACCACGTTTTCATTATCCATTCATCAGTTAATGGGCACCGAGGCTGTTTCCATTTCCTGACAGTTGTGAATATGCCCAAGGATATACTCATGAGTGAAATAGTTGAGTTGTATGGGAGACTTTGTTCTTTGAGAAAAGCCATACTGATTGGCTGCACAAATGCCCTCCCACTAGCAGCTTACGAGGGTTCTCTGTTCCCCGACATCCATGCCTTCTGCTCTTTTAATCTTAGCTGTTCTGACTGAGGTAAGATTAAATCTCAGAATAGCTCTGGTTTACATTTTTCTGATGGCCAGGGATATTTTAAAATGTATTTCTTAGATGTTTTCTTTTCTTCTTCTAAAACTCTCTGTTCAGTTCCATAACCGTCCCCCTCTTTTTGTTTTTTACTGGGTTGCTTGTTTTCTTGGTGTTTGGTTTACTTTTGTTTTTATTCCATGTGTATTCTAGACACTGGTCTCCTTTTAGACGTATAATTTGCAAACATCCCCCCCCCATTGTGTAGGCTGCTTCTTTAGTAGATTAACAGTTTCTTTTGTAGTACAGAAGCTTTTAAATTTCAAGAAGTTCCACATCTTACTTGTTGGTCCCATTTCCTGAAAGACTGGAGTCCCATGCAGAAAGTTCTTACCCAAGCTTATATCCCAAAGTGTGTTCCCTACTCTTTCTTCTAGAAGTTTCAGGACTAACGTTGAGATCCTTAATCCATTGTGTGTAGGGACAGAGAAAGAGAGAGATCAAGTTTCATTCTTCTGCATGGGACTAACCAGCTTTACAATTACCATTTGTTATTGAGACCTTGGCTTTTCTTCAATGTGTATTTTTGGGGTCCTTGTCAAAACTCAGGTGTCTGTAAGGCTTCGGTTTTACCCCATTGATCAATCTGTTTCTGTGCCATTGCCACACTGTTTGTATTACTATGGCTCTGTAGTATAACTTGAAAACAGGAATGGCCGTACCTCCAGCAGTGCTTTTATTGTTCAGGGTTGTTTGGGCTGCCTAATATCTATTTGCTTTCTTGTGCATTTTTTTCCTTTGTGAATTTTAAGTTTTTTTTTTTTATCAGTTCTTATGAAGAATTGTATTGGCCTTTTGATGGGGATTGCACTGAATCTGTATATTGCTTTTGGTAAGATGGCCATTTTCACATTCTTATTCCCTCCAACCCATGAGCATAGTAGGTCTCTCCATTTTCTGGTATCATCTTCAATCTTTTTCAGTGTTTTAAATTTTTCATTATGTAAGTCTTTCATTTCCTTGGTTAGATTTATTGCAAGTGGTTTGGTTTTCTTGTTTTTGTTTTGTTCTGAGGCAATTGTGAATAGGATAGTTTCCCTGATGTCTTTCTTAGTCTGTCTTTGGTATAAAGCAGTGGTTCTCAACCTGTGGGTCATGACCTTTTTGGGGTCAAATGACCCTTTCACAGGGGTCACCTAAGACCATCAGAAAACACAGAGATTTACATTACCATTCATAACAGTAGTAAAATTACTGTTATGAAGTAGTAACAAAAATAATTTTATGGTTTTGGGGATAGGGGTGGGTCACCACAACATGAGGAACTGTATTAAAGGGTTGCAACATTAGGAAGATTGAGAACCACTGGTGTAGAGGAAGGTTACTGATTTGGGTATCTTCATTGTAAACTGCCACTTTTAGGAAAGTATTATTAGCTCTAGGAGTTTCCTATTGGAGTCTTTGGTATCTTGTGTATAGAATCACACCATCTGGAAATAAGGAAGCTCTGACCTCAGACAATGCAAGGCTGAGGATAAATTTGATATCCCTAGAGAAATAAACTCTAGAACTAAGATTCAAGTCTAGTTGATTTTACAGTAACTATATTTAGCAAACACGCACACACATACACACACACACACAAAAGTAACACTCCAAATATTCTTACAGTGCATCTCATTTTTAAACGTGGTAGAACAATTACAGGGCAGGACCTGATACTGCAGAGACATGTGAGGAAGAAAAAAATAACTTAGATCCTTGAGGCAATTGGCTTTCAGTGCTTAAATGATGGAGAAAGAGCAGGGCTCACACTGAATCCACCTGAATAAGGAGAAAAAAGACAGACCATTGAACTAAATGAGCATGAGCTAATTTAGGGAGACTCTATCACAGGCGTGTAACTAATCCACCTTCATAATCCTCATCCATGCCCTCTACACTGAGAGCGTGCTCAGAACTCCAGAGTGACTAAAGACTTGAAATGAACATCAGCCTTGGGGAACTATTTAGGAAAATGAAAAAAAAAAAAAGACCACAGAATGTGATTAAACTCTCTAAGATTTTAACACTGTTTTCAATCAGGTTAGGTAAGTAAAATGATAAATAAAAGTAATTAAAATCATTAATAAGAATGCACCAATTCTCATGCAGTTGTTACAGGCAAACTTTATCTTTGTAACTGCTGCACTTCATCAAGGGGAACAAGATTAATTCTGGGTTTTTGCTGTGAGTGGTTGTGTCAGGAAAACAGATTAATCTTTAAAATATCACCAGAAACTTAGAGTTTCTATTCATAAATATCCCTAAAGGCACCTCGCACTGCAGAATAAGTAAATAATGCAGGGAAATATAAACCTAAGGGACACGTGAAAAATGGAATTATGGGCTGCAAACACTAAACATTATTCCAGTAGGAACAGAATGGTGGCTACAATCGATGATTAAAGAATGCCATTAAGTTGTCAGGAATAACTGCTGTAGTTTTCTGAAAGAGTCATTTTGTTATTGCTTTGGGTTTAAATAGCTGGAGTTAGATACACTGGAGACACGTATCAGACTTTGGATGGGAGTTCCTTGAGGACAATAAGTCACCCGTTATTTGGAGGCTGACAGTCGGTATATGTTATTTTTGAGTCATAAGAAAATTGCACAGTTATACACTCCACTTTAATTCACCCAGATGGAAGATGAGCTCTGAGCAAGCTGCTCTATACAAAAGATAAAGCCACCGTAGGAAATGACACTTTCTGTATACTCTGTCTATGCTTTTTAATCAGATGTGCAAAGTGACCTACTTGGGCCTATTTAAATTTTGAAGAAATATAGCAAATATGGGCTGAACACCTGTAATTCAAAAATCAGCTAATATGGTCATCAGTTTCATACGTGCTGGTCGTATCTTGTAACTTAGAAGACATTATAGATAAGTTATCGATATTTTTATTGAGAGAAGTTCTCACTGTGTGGGCCAGGCTGACATTGCACTGATGACAATCCTCCTGCCTCTGTCTTTCACATGCCGTGCTTGCAGATTTGCCATATACGTTTTTAAATCCTTTAGGACAATGCTTGCTATATTATTTTAAAAAGATACACCCTTAAATCGATTAAAGTATTTGAGTAATTCTGACTCATATTATGTTAATGCAGAGATTAATCTTATGAAGAATATTTGATTTTGAAAACATGCTCCATGCTTGTGTTCTTTAATAATACAGAAGTAGTTTGGACATAATTTTTGTATAAGACATTTTGCAGTAGGTTCATCAATGAAATGAAACCAGAATGTTTATCAATAAATAATTTCTCCAAAATGATATAATGTTATTTATGATTATTTTTCTCTCAAAAATATACTCTGAAAATTATCTAGAAGCTGGTGTTGGAGAGATGGCTTGGATGGTAAAAGAATTCGCTCATACAGAGGCCAGAGGTTTGGTTTCTAGCATCCACATGACAGCACACAACCATCTGAAACTTCAGCTCCAGGGCATCCGATGCCTTCTCCTGGCCTCTGTAGGAAATGAATGCACATGGTACCACTTACACACACCCAGGCAAACACTCCTACCTCTAAAATAAAATAAATAAAATTTTAAAAGAAAGAGTATCTCAGGGCTAAATGAGAGGAAACATTGGCCTCATCTATTTGTCGTTACCAGGAGGCCGTGAGGACACACTTCTCTGTCACTTTGCCACCCCAGTTTGTCATCATGCTATTCATCATTTGAACAAAATGAGAGAAGATTGGCATCTAGCAACCTTTGTCAAAAGGCTCTTCCTCCACTGCTGTGGTTCATTTTTGGATATAGCATTTCACTAGGATGCACAGGCTGCACTGGAATGCCTGAGCTCAAGTGACCCTCCTGTTACACTTCCCAAGTAGCCAAGGTGACCACAGATTTATCCAGTTAAGACAAGCTTGGTTCCAATCCTTAAATTCAATGATTTTTTTTTCTTGAGATTAAAGTCTCATCTCACTATGTGTCCATGTTTGGCCTGGAACTCATGGTCCACGGGCCATCCTGTTTCTGCTATTTCCTCCCAGTCTTGGTATTAAAGAAGTCCACATGAGCGTTCTTGATAGTATTTCTATCTCAACATACCATAGTGTTTTGGTTCTGAGGATCTTAAGCTGTTTTCATAGCTAGTGAACAAGGGTCTTTCCAAAAGTCACAATGCATGTGTGGTTTTCTGTGCTGGTAACATGCGTGCCATAGGTAAACAAAGGGAAAGTGGAATTTGAAAGTGTGAGGAAGTCTTCAATTATCATTCTACTCCTGGTGTCTGTGTGGTGCTTGGCCAATCATTTTGCTTCCCTGAACTTTTCTTGCAGTGTAAAATACAGAGAGAGTTGTCTGGATATTCTTTTAGAAATGATGCGAGATAACATCCTTTCTAAAGTCCCTTAGCAGAGTTCATGGGTTCAGTAAATATTAATAAGATGACCCTCATCTCCTCCTCACAGCAAGTTTAAAAACAGACAGCTTCCCCTTCAACTTTCAGTTTCAAACTCTTTGAAGACAGATGAGCATAATGATCATATGCTGGTGATGGAGTCCCTAGAGATAACTCAAATCACACTGTCTCCTGGTAATGATGCATTTAACTATCAAAAAGGGGGAAAAGAAACAGGCCAGTTTCTGTATCCACTCTGGGTAAAATCTCTTTGGGGTTGGGGGTACAAAGAAGGACCTGTTGCAGAGGAAAGAATATAACTGCTTGTTTGCATTCAAATGGACTCTAGGGAAACTGGCACATGAAGTAATGCAGAACTTGAGTTGGGGCTGTTATGGTGGGCTACTAGCTGAATATTCACGGCCCTTCCTATGCCCACCCCCCACACCGAAACAAGGAGCCCAGGGTTTTGTACTGAGCCCAGACTACAGCAAGTTGGGCAAATGTTGCTGTGGCTCATGTTCCTAAAGAATTCTGACTGCTGATGAGTTCTAATAGTTTCCCTACGCCTTCCATTTGATTTTTAAATCGGCCTCTGGGGACCATGGGCTGTGCATTTTAACATTCGCTAAGACAGCATGGGTGAAGAAAAGAGAGAGAGTTCTTCCAATCTGGGGACCTTGTTAGTTTTTTAAAGGATGTTTGTCCAGGGCCAAATATTAATTAACTAATTAACTCATTTAAAATGCTAGTAGAGAGCATTGATGTAAGAACCAACTCTATGATTCATAGATTTAGGTTCTATCAGACCTATTCTGACAGCATTCTTGCTCACTTGGGACTTAAATTTAATTGAAATGTTAATCCCTACCAGGTTTTAATAAGGGGCAATTATTAGGAGATTAAGAATCAAGATTCTCATTTCCCAGCTAAAGAGGTCAGGCCGTTGTCATAATACTTTAGGGATTATTAACTAAGTCATGGTACTACTCGGGGCCTGTGTTGTGTTCCTTTCAAAGTATCTTACCCTGCCCATGTGTGTTCAGCTTTCCCTGTGGAATCTATTGATAAATCATGGTAAAAGGAAACCACTTCATGGAAATAGTGGCTGAAGGGTACACTCGTTATCCATGAGACGAAAGCCAGCAGGTCCTGTTTGCCTCCTATGAAAATAACCACTGTTTGGTTCAAAGCATAAGACCATTCCCTAGCCAATTCAAAAAGGGAAGAAAAGGGAGGAGGGTGGTGCACCTGAAAATCCGGAGCCTGGGGCCATTTCTGGAATGTGTACAGTCAGAACGTGCAAGTTAGTCAGCACAGAGAATGCACTCAGCCACACCTCTCCCACCTGCTGAAGACTCATTCTTACTCTGTTGGTCCCGCAAGTGTCTGGCTTGGGGAGCTGCAATTTAAAGATATCTCATTTCCAATGCTGGGCTAGTCACGACTCAGGCCAGCTCTGCTGTTTCCCGCTGTGTGAAAGATGGCCCTGTCATCACCCTCTCTGTGCTTTGATTTCCTTCCAGGAGAAAATAAGGATGACTCAAATGACCAAGTGAGTCTCAAGTCCCCTCCAGGTGGCTCTGAGCATCCAGTGACTTCTTAGGTAGCTGAACGCACACACAGTTGTGAAGAATCACAAACATATGCCCCCCCCCCCCCCCCCTTCCGCCCTTTTGGGGGTTAGCATTCTTTTTACCTCTCTGAATTTTTCTCTGCCTGCAACTCTGTGAGTATGAGGAACCATTAGCACAAACTGGGACTGCCTTCTGGCACTTACCATAAACCTCCAGCCAGCTCAGATCTTTTCACAGAAGACAGGGTTATGAGTGCTGCTCTACTGACCAAGCCCAACTGCACAGGGTGAGGTTGCTTCTGGAAACTGTTCTGAAGACAGCAGAGTCATGCTGCATTTTCAACACGCATCCACCCATGGCCATTTCTTTGTCTCACTTTTAAGTTAAGGTTTGTTTTGTTTTGTTTTTTTCCCCAAGTGGGCATTTTTTTTTAAAGGTTTATTTATTTATTATGTATACAGCATGTATTACTGCAGGCCAGAAGAGAGCACCAGATCTCATTACAGATGGTTGTGAGCCACCATGTGGTTGCTGGGAATTGAACTCAGGACCTCTGGAAGAGCAGTCAATGCTCTTAACCTCTGAGCCATCTCTCCAGCCCCCCAAGTGGGTATTTCTAAACCGGAAACCTGATGGCTCCTACTTAGATGTCCTTAACTTCCACTTTAATAACTACCAATAAATTCCAGTCATGTGCTTACCAACTCTAACTTCCTTGTGGTGACAGTGATTTGTGAGATTCAGGAGACTTTGTCGCCACCTCCTTTATTCGGCATCCGTATGAACAGTTTCATGTTGCTAAATTCTGCTCTTTTGTATATCTGAATTTCCTGATTGTTGTCTCCCAAACATGTTCCATCTTAGACACTATCTCATCCTCTTCCCCTGCCAGATACTGATTATACAGACATTCTCTGATCCCAATCCCTTCAGCTTTATGCATTGTTACGTCTTTGTAGCTTCCCTTAAATACAAGGACACCAGGTTGTTCTCATAACTCAGCACTTCAACTGGGTCTTCCCCATTTCCAAAGCCAACCAGCGCAGCAGCAGAGCATGGTCCTGGGTAGCTCTGCCTTTCACACAATGACCCTGTGTTCTCTTAGTAAGTCTTCAAGTGCACTGTCACTTTGCACCATGACCATCAGTGAGAGCCACTCACGGGGATGTCCTTGGTCACTCCAAGGGAAGTGCTCATCTCCAAGAACTTCTCCTGTGGACACGCTCCCAAAGGAGAGTTCAAAGGGGAAAGAGAATTGAACTCCCTTGAGCTGTCACGCCCGCTTGAAGGAGAATGATGGAAGGCAGTGGAGTCTGTGTCCTACAATTTATCTTGTTCTAGGATCCCATTGAGTGTCCTCACCTTAATTAGTGGTCTGTGGTGGTCTCCTCCACCATACCTCCTTGAACAAAGCAACGATGTACTTTGTGCTCTGTAGGCTTCCATTGCTGATGGTTGCATCCATGGCTGCTAATGCATAAGTCTCATTTTATCTGCTTCAATTTATCTTTGTTATTGTTTGTTTGTTTCTGGTACTGCAGACTGAGTCCAGGACCTTATTATTAATTTTGAAAAGTACTGTTACCAACAATTTGAAGCTTATCAGTATAGTTACATCCAACCTTTACACCTAGGTAGTGCTGGCTGGACTATTTCTGTTTTCCAGAGAATTCATATACAGTTGTAAAGCTTGGAATAGATTATTAATGCCCAAAGGGTATTTGTTCCAACTGTCACGATGCTAATTTTGCCACTTGAAACATCCCCATATGAGGGACACTCTTGTGAAAATATGCAATGTTATACATGCATTTCTGACAAAAAGGAAAAAAATGTTAAGTCCACCCTAGCTCTGTCTGGACAAGCACAGAGAGAGGCGTGTTGACTTGCCAGGCAAATATTTTCCCCTCGTTTTACTGAATGAGCTTGATTCACTGCAG